>CAIGQZ010016425.1:1484217-1501717 GCA_903798205.1 Danio tinwini
ATAAATGAGTAAACCTGTAGATTTTAAAATGATTAGTTGACTTCACTCATTGCCTTATAAAATGCATATAAAAATAAAGTATAATCAACGTAACAGTTCCAAGTTACAATGGATTTACTCACTTTAAGTAAATAATCACTTTTTACAGAACAGGAAATGTTTTCTAATATTCCCCCATGCTGAACAGCAACCCACACACACACACACACACACACATACACACCACATTTGAGTCCTTAAATTTGAAATCACACTCCCAAAGGGACATTCCTTTGTGCTACAAATAAGCACGGCGTTATAAAACGTGCTTGGTAACAGTGTTTAGAGGGACTGATTTCTCCCTCAACAATACAGAAGCGCAGCTCCCATAGTGACGTATCAATGCTCCTCCATGATCCCGCATCTCCAGGGGCTGAGGTTGTCCTATTACACTGAAACCTGCTTTTATTTAGCTCCTATGTTAGAATTCAATCCAGAGCTCAGATTTCTAGTTATTGTTTATTAGCACAGAATGTACAGTAGGTATTATACATGCACATCATGAAGAATGACCTTATTGGTTAACATTTCAACAAGTACTGGGTTAACCATTTCCCAACAACATTAACAACACTATAAAAAATATTAGTTACTTTAAAAAAAATTGTGAATTTACCTGCTCAAACTTGAAACTGTTACGTTGACTTATTTTTTTTTATAATTATGCAGGTAGTTCATTTACTTGCAATACATTAATTTTAAACCAACAGGTTTACTCACTTTAAGAAAACAAGTCGCTTTAAAAGCAACAGGTTTACTCAATATTTTAAGTAAACTCAACTAATCCCTTTAAAGAGCACCTAAAATCCTCTTTTGTAAAGTGTTTAGACAGAACTGAGTGTAGGTATAGTGTGTCCACAGTCATATTGTGGTAATATATAGACAAGTCTCTTTTTTTTTTTCCTGATGTCAAAATAGAATCCAAATCCCTCCCATTTTAAGGCCCACCGCAACGTGATGTATAAAGTGCAGTTTCCCCAACCAGCTAATTGATTGACAGCCGCGTATTAACATGTCTCCATAGTAGTGTGTATAATCAAATCAACAAGACAGGATGTGCGCAAAGCAAATGGGATTAAAAGATCTTTTCAGCTCTCTGTGATCATCAATCATCTTCAAATGTGATCAAGAATGAGTTTTACAAGTTTAAAACCTTTTGAAAACAGTGCATGTTTGTAATGAATTACAGCGATTTTACCATCTTTATCACCACAGCCGCATGTCAGTACAGTTATAAAAGAAGACGCTTCAATCCCGGTTTGTGGACGTTAAATCAGGTTTATTTTGTACATTAACGTAACATATCCATACAGCAGCGGATATTAACCTGTATCCTGTCACATTTGTTAAACACGTGCACTGTGTGTGTGTGTCCATTGTGTGCGTGAACTTTGTAACGACATTGTGTGTGACTCATCGTCGCAGAAAGGCTTGAATTAACTCCACAACAAATACATCAAATAATCATTGGGAAAGTTCTTACTGTAGTATTTCTCACAAACGTTACGTGAGATCTGGTTCCTTCATGTCTGTCACTGTGCTGTTTATCTGGCAGCCGGAGATCGAGGCGCACACTGACAGGCACGTGGGAACGGTGGGCGGCGAGTACTAGCATTAAAGGCACAGTGTACAAAAACAGCAACATTGTGTTCAAAGCGGCAAATCCCAACATTCTGAAAGGTATAATAAATAATCTGATGGGTGTTTTGAGCTGAAACTTTACCGACACATTCTGGAGACACAAAAGACTTAAATCTGGAAAAAGGGGTAAAATAGGTGCCCTTTAAGAGCAACAGGTTTACTCACTTATTTTAAGTCAAGTCAACTAATCGCTTTTTTACAGTGCATGTCCTAACAATAGTTCATGTTCATAACTTATAAAACATCAGTGAAATGCTGTCTAGTCTCGTTTTTTAAACCCATAAATTCTTACCGTTCCATAAATCAAGTAATAGAGTAGTTCTAAATATATAAGGTTCATTTCTTGTCCATTTTAGGGTACTTCAGGTCAAAACAATTCAAATAAAATTTTCTAAAATAATTTTGGACCACAAAACCAGTCATGAGGGTGTTTTTTTATTATTTTTTTACGTTTTAAAATCATTTAAAAGCTGAATAAATAATCTTTCTTTGATACTTGGTACACTGTAAAAAAAAATGCAAGGTTCCACACAATTCATTCATGTTGTCCCAACACAAATCGATTAAGTTAACAAATTTATGTGGATTGAACATAAAACAATTTAGTTGTCCCAATAAAATATCAAGAATTGTGTTGTTTTAGCTCATTTTAAATAAGTAGTTTGAACAAGTAAAAATATATATATTTTTTGAGTGTATGTTGAGGATAGGACAATATTTGGCCAACTATTTGAAAATCTGGAATTCGAGGCTTAAAAAAATCTAAATATAGAAAACAAAACTTAAACAAAATGCCTTTAAAGCTGCTTAAAGGAAGAATTGAGTTTTGATGCATTTACAAATAAAAATAAGCTTATTTAAAAATAATCTTCATGGAACCAATGAATTTTTGGCATGAAATAAAAATCAACAACTTTGACCCATACAGTGTATTAATTGGCTATTTCCAAACATATTCCTGTTCAACATAAGATAATGGTCACACATTTACACCTGATGTGTAAAACATTTTCAGGTTTTTAGTGTAACATTTTCAGGTTTTTGTTTTATTGAGTGCACGTTATTTATAGCAGTGATTCTCAGTTCCTGTTCTTGACCTTCTGATCTGCACATTTTGTATGTCTCTACAATCTGACATGCACAGTTCACAGAGTTCTGCTAATTATTTGTGGGAAATTATGAAGTCACAATATGTGCGACGCGGTGGGTCCCCAGTACTAAATCTGAGAGAACCACTGGCTTTAAAAAATGCTGGGTTGTTGTAACCCAACCATTTGGTTAAAAGGTGTCATTTAAATTTATTTAAAAAAATAAAATGTACACAGAATTTCAACTTCTATTTAATGATATTTGCTTTATTGATTGCATAATTGTTCATTTATAACACTCTAAAAAATGCTGGGTGGTCAAAAACGTTGGGTTAAACAGGGACAAATTGCAACGCTGGGTCATTTTTTTCAATTAAATTTAGACTACATTTTTTAACCCAAAGGTTGCATCTGTCCATATTTGACTCAATATTTGGTTACAACAAACCGAATAAGCATGCATTAATGTATACACACCTGAGACACATCCATCAATGGTTCAGAAACAGCATGTTCAACAATTTTTCTAAAAGCTTGTTTATTCAGCTTTCAGATGATGTAAAAAAAATCTCACACACAAAAAAAAGACTTATGGCTGATTTATTTTTTTGTAGTGGATAACTGAAAATGTGTCTTGCTTATTGCCCTAGCAAGCATTTGATAGATGTCTAATAGACGTCTAAACATGGTCGTCTTGGCTAAAACAAGGCTAAATTTGGGCTGTCAGTGAAAATCTAACATCTAAGAATATAGATTTGAGATTAGATTTTCACTGACAGCAAGTTTAGCCTTCACTGTAAAACCCAATAGTCAATTTTACCAAACGAAATGAGTGTAGTTAACTCAAAATTGACTGAAAGATAATTCTACTCCTTTGAAAAGTGTTTTGAACTCTGTGTTGAAGGTAATGAGTGAATTAAATACCTCATTACTTCAACTTAAATGGAGTAAGTTCACAGTACTCATATAGATTAGTTTAACTCCAAATGGTTTGTAGCAATCGGTTTTCTCAGACAGTTCGAGTTTCCTTAACTTATTAGGTTTGACAGTACTCAGTTGGTTTGACTTTATTTATTAGGTTTTACTGTGCTCAGATTGCTTTGTTTACTCAAGTTCACAGTACTCATTAGGATTAGTTTTGAACTTAAATGGTTTGTTGCAATCGGTTTCCTCAAATAGTTTGAGTTACCTTAACTTTTTTGGGTTTAACCGTGTTGTTTTAGTCAAGCTGTCTTTGTTTAGATGTCTATTAGACGTCTATTAAACACAAAATTGTTTGCTGGGGCCGTTCTTCTCTTTAGTGCAATGTTATTGCACATGCAGAGCGTTACTACCATTCAATTGGATGAGAAATGTCCAATCTTATGTATTGCAACTTTAAACTGGGTAAAAACAAGCTGACGAATGACATCTATTGAAATGGATGCAAGGTCTGAAGTGGTTAGTCAAGCGCACGCACACCTCTGCCAGGGTGTAAAATATAATTTGGCAAGAAATCAGATGATCATAAGTGACGACAGTACTCACGTCACACCAATCCCGCAGGACACCGAGCTCTTGGCCTCCGTTGTGCACCAACCAGAAAAGCCCTTCCCTCAGGCGCTTGATTCTGATCTCCAGCCTTGTAGTTTATGGCGAGGGCAGCAATAATTCAGAAACAAGACAGACTGCCTGAGCCTTCATAATACGGGTGGCACACGGAGTACAAATTAAAGTGTATTAGGAAATGCGCAAGAGGACATTGTGGATCAGTAGCTGCTGGGTATCCTTCCTGTTTTTATATTTAGTAAATAAAGAACAATTTTTATGCTTATAACACAGCCCTAAATTATAAAAGACACTTTATTATTGTTATAATGTCATACATAGCCTATGCATCTTTAAGTACACTGTAAAAAAAAAGGCTGGCTTCCACACAATTGCTTCTTGTTGTCCCAACACAAATCAATTAGTTAACTTAATAGTTTTTACAAATTTAAATTGAGTGAACATAAAACAATTAAGAATTGTGTTTGACTTTACGAAGATAATGCAAGTAAACCCACTGTAACTTGGAACTGTAAAGTTGACTTAATTTTTATAATTATGCAAATTGTACTTATCTTTTTTCTTAATAAAAGTAAACTAGTCACTTTTTTCCAATACACCTTTATTATATTTGTTTTTTTCCCCAGCTTTTCTGTATCTAGCAAAATGACACAGTTACTAAAATAAATCTCTTTCAGACTCTTCTAAATTCAATACAGGCTATAATTGTAGATTTTATTAACTTGATGAAGCACCACATATGTAATATTGTAATATTACAATAATTATTTGAAAACGGACATGCTAAAATAGTCTGACACTATAAAAAGGGATTAGTTGACTTTAAAAAGTGAGTACAATTAGCATAATTATAAAAATTGTCAGCATAAGAGTTGAAGTCAACTTGTTGCTTTTAAGACAGTCGGTTTACTCGCTTTAAGTAATTAATCACTTTTTACAGTGTATGGACATAGTGAATCGTTTAAATCAGGGGTGTCCAATCTCGGTCCTGGAGGGCCGGTGTCATGCAGAGTTTAGCTCCAAATTGCTTCAACACACCTGCCAGGTAGTTTATAGTATATCTAGTAAGAGCTTGATTAGCTGCTTCAGGTGTATTTGTATTTGATTAGGGTTGGAGCTAAACTCTTTAGGACACCGGCCCTCCAGGACTGAGTTTGGACACCCTGGTTTAAACAAATTAAAATGTTAAGTTCAGAAACCTTAACATAATAATTAAATGTTTTTGTTGTTTTGCTGTCTAATGTGTGAGTTAAACACGTTTAAGTTTTGATGCCAACTCTGCTGGAAAATCCAGCTTAAACCAGCCTAAGATGGTTGGCTGGTTTTAGCTGGTCGACCAGCCTGGTTTTAGAGGGGTTTTGGCCATTTCCAGGTTGGTTTCCAGCCATTTCCAGCCTGGTCTTAGCTAGTCAGGCTGGAAAATGACCAGCTAAAACTAACTTGACCAGCCAGGTTTAAGCTGGAAATAGCTGTTTTTGGCTTTTTTGTTTTTTGACCAGGCTGGAAACGGCTGGAAACCAACCTGGAAATGGCCAAAACCCCTTTAAAACCAGGCTGGTAGACCTGGATTTTTCAGAAGGAAAACTTGGTATTTTAAGTAATATCAAGTTATATTAACTTAATATATTTATTAATGACAACAGTACAGGTGTATGTGTATAGATGCAACGGGCTAATTTGCTACAAATAGGCAATAAAAGTTAATTTGAATTAAAAGATTTTTATTTGTCAGGAATGTTTTCTTTAAGGAGAAAGAAGAACCTGCATAGAACATTCCAATAATAATAATTATTATTTATTCACACAATCACTGGGTTTTTACTAGGTTTTTATCTTGTTTAAGGTCATAGCCTAAAGCAATTTTTGCCAAACCAAATAAATATTATTAATAATTATTATTATTATTATTATTATTATTATTATTATATAATCTCACGCACACAAACAAGTGGGAACCAAACAAGAACCAATGGTGTCTGCTGTTTTTTTTTTGTTTTTTTTTACCTTGGTTCAGGTCAAATAAAGTGCCTAGAAAAACAGCATTACTGATTCTGACTTAACGAGACATTATTGATTAACCTTATAGTTAAGAATTTTTGGTAATTCAGCGTTTTGCGTTTATGGGATCAGTGATTATAGACTATCTTGTGTTATTTATTTAAAAAGCGGTTACTAATGAGTTTCGGCATTTGCAGTAAGCCTAAAAAGTCAAATATTCAGAAATTATGATCAATTAATCTACTAAATAACATCAGGATCACGCTGAAGAGGCAACGTAGCATTTTGCTAATCAAGCGCGCTATGCTATCAGATGTCGACAAAATTATTCGCGTGACGTATTTCAAGCTATAGGGAAAGTTTGATGAACGCTTCATGTTTATATAGTTCATTTTGGACGATGCCACGACAAAACGTTGTATTGGATTTTTATGTATGTACACTTAACAAATACAACCTTAGTGTTTACTTTAAATTGAATTCGTTTGCGTTTAGTTAAATAATTAGCATGTTGCTTTCAGTACGTTGCGTTGAATATACTGCATAATATCTGGGTTTTAGTTTAGCGTCGTCTAAATAGATAATACAGTGTAGTAGATGGAGAGAGACTTCCTCCTTTAACACCTCCCACTTCATGATGCCCATATGAGCGCAGGTGAACTGACTCTTCAGTGCGATCAGTCTGAGCTAAAGGACGGATATTTGTCCATATGCGTTGAGAACTGCGTCTCTGAGGCTGGCAGGACAACAGTTAATGATCCTTTATATTTATAGCTATTTCAGCTAATAGTTTCATATGGATTTAACATCTTATAGCGCAATAACTTAGAATAAATCTTTCATGCAACTCTCAAGATGTTTATTTTTTCATAGCAAAAATTCATATTTTTTCTAGTTTTTTTTTTGTGTGTGTGTGTGTTGGACTTTTATGATTATTCGTGAGAAGATGGAAAGGATTATATCATAATAACATCCAGAAATGGGGAAATGGGAGCTGACAATGGTAAGACGATGAGTGATTTGTAATGAACTGTGTTAATGTGAATGTTTACTTTTTATTTTGCACATAATGTAACTGTTGTGAATGCAGTTTGTATGTGTTGAATGTGTTTCTGTGCCATGAATGCTCCTAAAATAGAGCAACAGATCGTGTTCAGTAAATGTGCTGTCCCAGCACCTGACAGATATACATCAGTGCGGACAGACATTCAATGTGGGTCAGAAAGGAGGTCTAGACGATACTGTTTAAACTGTCATTAATCACAGAAATACAAGGAGAGAGACTGGATATCAGCGAAAACTGTTTGTAAATTTGGCTATGTGTCGAAATCGAGATGTTTCTTTTTGGTTTCTGCATAATCTTCATTAAAAGTAGCCTTTATTATATCAAAGTAATGTTTAAAACAGGCTAGCTTTTTGTGAAAACGAGTGAGATAATGCTCCATTCTCATTCAGAATAGCAAATAGGACTATATTCAAGCATAACTGAAACCACATAAATTGTTTGCATTTATTCTTATCATATACTTATTAAAATATGTAAAATAATTAACATACTGTATATTTTTTTGTTTATATTTCAAGTAATCCCATATATAGAAAACTGATACATGGAAATGTTTGCAAAAAACAACACACAAGTTCATATTCAGATTTTACATATATAAATGTCATATATGTAAGATATATTTTGAAATAATACAATAAAGTTTGCTTTGATATATTGTACATACAAATATGTACGTTCAGCTACTGTATATTATATAGCATTTTTAAACATTTGTTATTCCAGTGGCTAAAAAAAATATCAGAAAAATATCAAAGTGGTCATTTTTGTATATATATATATATACACATACACACCAAATATTAGGATATATGACACTTGTATGTCATATAAACTCACTGGCCACTTTATTATGTGCACCTGACTAGTACCGGGTTGAACCCCCTTTTGCCTTTAGAACTGCTTTAATCCTTCATGGCATATATTCAACAAGATACTGGAAATAGAAACTAGCAAATTTGTCTGATGCACATCCAAAATGTGAATCTCCTGTTCCACCACATCCCAAAGGTGCTCTATTGGATTGAGATCTGTTGTAGCCTCAGTTGTAGTTTCCTGTTCTTAGCTGACAGGAGTGGCATCTGGTGTGGTCTTCTGTTGCTGTAGCCCATTCGCCTTAGGTTTGGACGTGTTGTGCGTTCAGAGATGCTCTTCAGTATACCTCGGTTGTAGCGAGTGGTTATTTGAGTTACTGTTGCCTTTCTATCAGCTGGAACCAGTCTGGCCATTCTCCTCTGACCTCTAGCATCAACAAGGCATTTGTGCCCACAGAACTGCCGCTCACTGGATATTTTCTCTTTTTTCGGACCATTCTCTGTAAACCCTAGAGATGGTTGTGCATGAAAATCCCAGTAGATTAGCAGTTTCTTTAATAGCCCCTCTGACTTCATGTTCAAAGTCACTTAAATCACCTTTCTTCCCCATTCTGATGCTCGGTTTGAACTGCAGCAGATTGTCTTGATCATGTCTACATGCCTAAATGAATTGAGTTGCTGCCATGTGATTGGCTGATTAGAAATTTGCATTAACAAGGACAGGTTGTACCTAATAAAGTGACCGGTGAGTGTATGTAATTTGCCAAAATCAACTGGTTTAAAATGACAATTACTAGTTTTTTGAGACTACACTTTACATAGTGTGTGTGCGCGCTGGTTTGGTGGTTTACAGGGACATGCCCTGTGTCCTTAGCTCAAAACAGTTAACAATACTTAATGTGGTCTTTTCACTTTCAAATTTGCAACAGGTTTCCTGTGAGGGTTGAGTTTATGGTTATAGGGTTAGAATAAGGTGATAAAATTACACGATTTCTAGAGTATAAAATACAATAAGCCAATACATAAACCACCAAAACTCAATTTCTACAAAATCTTTAAAGTAAAACTTATTCAAAATAAGTTGTACGACCAAATTTTATAAAAAAAAATTAAGCTTAAGTAAGTGGAAAGTTTGCACAATTACGTACAATTTCAAACTTATAACAGTTTTTTCTATCATATTAATGTTATGCGTAAATGATTAGCTTATTGTGTGCTGTCTGGTGGTTTATGAGGACGTACGTTTGTATGATTACATGGGTATAACCTAGGTGTTACAATGTTAAGGTGGTTTATGAGGACTTGTGTCCTCGCAATTCAAAACTGTTAAAATTCATACAGAGTCTGTTCATATTAAGAATTTGCCAGAGATTTTCTGGGGTAGGGTAAGTCCATAGAATAACCTTTTTTTTTACAGTCTAAAATAGATTACACTTATTGAGAGTCCTCGTAAACCAGCAAAATTAACAGGTGTGAGAGTATTAAAACTTAGCAAATTAGACAACTCAACACAATTATCCACTTTTATAAATTACATGAGCAATATGTCTTGGTATTTTCATGTCTTCTAAGTAAATTTAACCAATTTCAACTTAATATAAGTTGGATGACTAAAAGATTCTACCCAATTTCTACTCAATTTGTAAAGTGAAACTATTGTTTTATTAAAAAAAATGTTTAAGCTCAAGTAAATGGAAAGTTTGCACAATTATGTACAAATTCAAACGTATAACAGTTTTTTGTTCTGTCATATTACTGTTATGCGTGTATAATTAGCTTATTTTGTGCTGTCGGTTTTGAACTGATTAATCAACAACAGCCACTGGTTTGTACCCGGGGTTGTGTGTCATGTGCCTCTGTTTTGTCTGCTGTGAGATTTGGGCCGCTGAATGTGGGCAACAGACTTTAAGCCAAAGTAAATGACCTAGTCAGCAGCACCTCCAGTACAGCTTTTGTTAAATAGCTCTGTTTATTTGTGTGAGAAAACATGTTACTGACAGCAGACACAGCACTGGACTGTTTGTAGGCCATCATTGGAAAGAAAGTAGACTTTATTGTTTTCTTTGTCTTTGAATAATAGCCATATTTCTTTCGTGTGTCATGCTATGAGGTGGCAAATGGCTATGACCCAATGTGATCCAGTAAAAAAAGTTATGAATGTGTCTATTATTACCATACAGTTTAGATAAAGCTGAAAGAGCAATAAACATGTGGTGGTTTTGGGAATTATTTAGGACAATATATAAGAAAAAGACTTAAAAATGCATGTATGGGTTGCTTTGAAAAAACAGAATCATTGTGCGTCATATTATACAGATTTAATGAAATGCTTTGTATGTATAATGACATGTTTTGTTTCTCAGGCTGAAAATGCAAAGTCCCAGGTGTGTGTGTCCTTTGAACTAAAGAGCTCTGCCTCTTGAACTGTGAACAGGTTCTCATTACCTGTAGTGTTTGTTCACTGGGAAAAAACAAAAGACTCTCCATTCTGCCTTTTCAGACTTGTGTTATATTCAGAGATAGTGATTGAAAGTTATAATAGCTGTAGATATTATTAGAGATTGAAAGTGTGCTTTTTCAAAACGCCACTTCTCTAAAATGAGTTTAATTTTTCCTGGCCACCAGAACACATGATAATATCCTAGTTTAGTTTAGTCAATTTATGAAGGACTTTCAAAACAGCTGAGGGCTGAGCAAAGTGCTGTACATAAAAAGAAAATAAGAGCAATATAAGATCAAGAAATAGAAATACCAATAGACTATTTTGCCAGGGGTATGAATAATTTCAGGCTTGACTGTATATGAAGATCAATACTTGTTAAAAGCTAAGGAATACAAATAAGTTTTAAGAAGAGATTTAAAAACTGATAAACAGCAAACAATCAAGGACACACCTCCAAAAAGACTCAGTTGGCTTTGCGTTTCAGCCTCAAATAAAGAATGCTCAATGAATAAAGACAAAGTCCTTTTAAGGCAAGTAATTTCACTCTGCGCCATCTTTGAAACGTCTCTCGGGCAATATGCTTAGGCATTCTGTCTGAATGGGGAAACATCAAATTCTCAAAAAGTGTTAGCTAAGCTTTTTTTTCACATTAGGAATCACCAATAAAATTAAACAACAACTGTTACTTTTGTTTTATTTCTAAACGTTTGAATCACACAAAATTAGCAAAAACTCACGTCTGGTCCGAGCCCCTCCCCCGGAGAATCTCCAGTCTATAGCGATCGCTGATTGGCTCCTGTACTAGAAGGCGGGGCTTTATTCGCCATATTGACTGTTACACGTTTCCCCACTCAAAACTACAGGGAGTGCAGAATTTATTAGGCAAATGAGTATTTTGAGCACATCATCCTCTTTTGCATGTTGTCTTACTCTAAGCTGTATAGGCTTGAAAGCCTACTACCAATTAAGCATATTAGATGATGTGCAACTCCGTAATGAGAAGGGGTGTGGTCTAATGACATCAACACCCTATATCAGGTGTGCATAATTATTAGGTATCTTCCTTTCCTTTGGCAAAATGGGTCAAAAGAAGGACTTGACAGGCTCCGAAATGTCAAAAATAGTGAGATATCTTGCAGAGGGATGCAGCACTCTTAAAATTGCCAAGCTTCTGAAGCGTGACCATCGAACAATCAAGCGTTTCATTTAAAATAGTCAACAGGGTCGCAAGAAGCATGTGGAAAAACCAAGGCGTAAAATAACTGCCCATGAACTGAGAAATGTCAAGCGTGCAGCTGCCAAGATGCCACTTGCCACCAGTTTTGCCATATTTCAGAGCTGCAACATCACTGGAGTGCCCAAAAGCACAAGGTGTGCAATACTCAGAGACATGGCCAAGGTAAGAAAGGCTGAAAAATGACACCACTGAACAAGACACACAAGCTGAAATGTCAAGACTGGGCCAAGAAATATCTCAAGACTGATTTTTCTAAGGTTTTATGGAGTGATGAAATGAGAGTGAGTCTTGATGGGCCAGATGGATGGGCCCGTGGCTGGATCGGTAAAGGGCAGAGAGCTCCAGTCCGACTCAGACGCCAGCAAGATGGAGGTGGAGTACTGGTTTGGACTGGTATCATCAAAGATGAGCTTGTGGGGCCTTTTCGAGTTGAGGATGGAGTCAAGCTCAACTCCCAGTCCTACTGCCAGTTTCTGAAAGACACCTTCTTCAAGCAGTGGTACAGGAAGAAGTCTGCATCCTTCAAAAAAAGCATGATTTTCATGCAGGACAATGCTCCATCACACGCATCCAAGTACTCCACAGCGTGGCTGGCAAGAAAGGGTCTAAAAGAAGAAAAACTAATGACATGGCCTCCTTGTTCACCTGATCTAAACCCCATAGAGAACCTGTGGTCCATCATCAAATGTGAGATTTACAAGGAGGGAAAACAGTACACCTCTCTGAACAGTGTCTGGGAGGCTGTGGTTGCTGCTGCACGCAATGTTGATGGTGAACAGATCAAAACACTGACAGAATCCATGGATGGCAGGCTTTTGAGTGTCCTTGCAAAGAATGGTGGCTATATTGGTCACTGATTTGTTTTTGTTTTGTTTTTGAATGTCAGAAATGTATATTTGTGAATTTTGAGATGTTATATTGGTTTCACTGGTGAAAATAAGTTGCCTAATAATTATGCACAGTAATAGTCACCTGCACACACAGATATCCTCCTAAAATAGCTAAAACTAAAAACAAACTAAAAACTACTTCCAAAAATATTCAGCTTTGATATTAAGGAGTACAGTATATGAGTGACATGTCTTGTGTATTCTATAATCTTTGGTTAAGATTATAGGGATGCAGAAAATCATATAGGTTATTTGGAGTATTTTTGGAGGTATTCTGGAGCCAGCAACTTAGCACCATAGTAACGCCCTGACAACCTTATTTACACAATGGTGTAATTTTCATCACCTTTGCAATGGTCTGGCAACCTATAACACCATAGTCATATGCTGGTGAAATGTCTTGCTTGCTTTAGTATTCTAAGTGTTTGCTAGGTTGCAGGCACCCGGAACACATTAGCAACTACTTGGAACACTATAGCAACCTCCTGGCAACATTATAGTTTCATGCTGGTGAACTTTGGATACACTCATAACCTATGCACCCCACAGCAACATCCTAGCAACAGCAATCTACTAACAACCCACAATCCTGTAGCATCATGTTGGTACAAAATTGCTACCAACCAGATACCGTAGATAATATATTAACAGTGCCCTGGCAACCCAGAACACCATAGTGTCATGCTGCTGATGAACTTTACACTCTTCACCAAGCAACCCTAGGAACACAATGTCAACTGCACACCAGTTGTCCTGGCAACCAAAAGCACCATATTGCAATAACCGCACAAAACACCTTAGCAACAGCCTAGAAATCTCTTAGAAACCTAAAGTAACACACTAGCGAGACCCTGGCAACCCCCAATGCTATAGTGTAATGCACGTGGAATTTAGAAACACTATTCATCTGACAAACACCCAGTACACCCTCAACACCAACAACAGTGACAAGCTAGTGAACTTTGAATGCAGTCTTCACTTGGCAACAGCCAAGAACACCTTAGCAACACTCCAACAACCACTTAAAACACTAAAGCAACATGTTAGCAATACCCTAGAAACCAACAATGCTACAGTGTCATGCAGGTGAACTTAGGAAAATATTTCATCTGGCAACCACCTACACCTTAAGAGTGTCCTAGCAACCACTTACAACCATGGTAAAGTCCTGGCAACCCTCAACACCCTAGTGACAAGCTAGTTAACTTTGGATATAGTTTCACTAGGAAGACAACCACACAGAACAGAACACCTTAGCAGCATCCTAGCAACCACTTAGAACACTAAAGCAACACATTAGCACTTTGGAAAGACTGTTCATCTGGCAACCGCCCAGTACATCCCTCAACACCATTGTGACATGAGCGGTGAACTTTTGATGCAGCTTCACTAGGACAACCACACAGGACACTTAGCCAGATCCTAGCAACCACTTAAAACACTAACGCCCCATTCACACGGGGCTTTAGCGTCAACGCCTGACAGAGGGCGTGTCTGAAGCTGAGGCTGACGCGATCGTCATAGCAGCGTCAGCCAATGAAATTAGTCAGCAATAGGCCACTGTCTGAGCTGGTGTATTTGCATACAGCGATCTGATTGGCTGACGCTTCCGTCGACGCTTGAAAAGTTGAGCAAGTCCCAACTTCTGCAGCGAGCAACTTCTGCATGTTAGCCATGCCCTGGCAACCTCCAATGCTACAGTGTCACACAGGTGAACTACAGAAAATATTTATCTGGCAACCACCCACTACACCTTAACAATGTCCTAGCAACCATTTAGAACCATAGTAACATAAAAAACTCTCAACATCATACTGACATGCCAGTGAACTGAACACCTTAGCAACACCCTAGCGACCATTAGAAATCTAAAGAAACACGTTAGCAATGTCCTGGAAAACCTATAGTGCTACAGTGTCATGCAGGTGAACTATGGAAAACAGTATTCGTCTGGCAAGCCAGTGAACTTTAGATGCAGTCTTCACTTTGCAACTACCAAGAACACCTTAGCAACACCCTAGCAACAGCTTAAACCACTAAAGCAACATGTTAGCAATGCACTGGCTACCAAAACACCATGGTTTCATGCTGGTGGACTGTGGATACACTCTTTACCTATGAACCATCTGGAACACCAACTTGCTTTAAACAAACAATGTCCTTTTTCTTTTTCTATTCAGCCAAAAGTTCATTCACGTATTGCCTTGGATTTGAACAGTAGCCTCTTGTTTTGTGTTTGCCTTTTCACATGTTCGGCTCTCCGCTTGTTTATCCTTTTAGCTCATCAATAATGGCTGTAATTGATGGTCTTAAGCATCACACCAGCTTATAACAGTTGTTTACAGTCAACACACAACCCGTACTCAGCAAGACGAGTAATCCGCGCTCAGAACCACTCAGGTGTGCTGGTTTGGACTTGCCCTAATGTTGTAGTAGCATCAGCTGCTATAGTCAGCCAGCTGAAGCATGTCATAATGACTCTTTGTCCTCCTGTCTGTGGTTTGCAAATCCATGCTGCTTTTAGCTGACAGGCCATTCCCCAGTGATGCTTTACAAACAACCTATTATGGGGTTGTTGCTGGTAAAAAACATGTGCATAGGGTTTGATCCAGAATGTGTGTGGTTTTTTTTTTTGTTCGTGTTTGAGTTTGTGTGTGCTGTTTTTATGAAGGAAGCTGATCAATTTTGGGGTAAAGTTTATGTAAATAAGATATACACTACCTGACAAAAGTTGTCGCCTATCCAAGTGTTAGAAACAACAAATAACAACTTCTAGTTGATCATTTGGTATCAGAAGTGGCTTCTATGAAAAGTAAAGGCCTCTAGATTACGCTTATTTTACTAAAATTAAATATGATGATGCCTTGATTTTTAATGATTTAATTAGGACAGTAAGCTTTGACTTTGCTTAGACAAAAGTCTTGTCACTTAACAGAAATAATGTACAGTATTGAATATAAAGTCACGGTGCAGTGGAATGAATATTGTGTATGACTCCCATGAGCTTGGAGGACTGCATCCATACATCTCTGCAATGACTCAAATAACTTATTAATAAAGTCATCTGGAAAGGCAAAGGAAGTGTTCTTGCTGGACTCCCAGAGTTCATCAAGATTATTTGGATTCATTTTCAATGACTCCTCCTTCATCTTTCCACAGACATGCTCAATAATGTTCATATCTGGTGATTGGGCTGGCCAATCCTGGAGCACCTTGACCTCCTTTGCTTTCAGGAACTTTGATGTGGATAGGTCTTCTTTTATTAGTTATTAGTTTTATTAGAGCAACAAGTTAACCGGGATCGCCGACAAGACTTTTGTCAGGTAGTGTTTGTATGTACAGTAAAAGAGAAAGTCTACTACCATCCTAAAGATTGGGATTTTATTTATTTTTTTTATTAAAAGAAATACAGGTTACACTTTGTTTTAAGGTTGATTTCTTGCTGTTAGCAAACCATTAACTAAGACTTTTTTCACAATAGATTGTATAGTACGGTAGAAGCTGGGTTTAGGTGTTGGGTAGTATTAGGGATGTAGAATAAGGTCATGCAGAATATGTACTTCATAAGTACTAATAAACAGCCAGTATCTTAATAAAAAGCATGCTAATAAGCAACTTGTTAATACTGACAATTGGTCCCTATATTAAAGTGTTATAGGAACCCAAATAAATACTTTTATTCAACAAGGATAGATTAAATTGACAATAAAGTGTTTTATAATGGTACAACATTTACGAGATGTTAGATGTTACAAGATTTCAAATGCTTTCTATTTATAAAAGTATCTTGGGAAAAAAATTCCTTAATATAATTTAATTAATTAATTATTTAACATTTTTTAAGTATTGATTTTGAACAATACAGTAAAAGCAAAGATTATTCAGACAACAAATATTTATTATTGTAATTTCTTTTTACTTGTGAAGAGCACTATAGAAAATATAAATAAATAAATTGTGATATATTATACCCTACATTTTTTTTGTACAGTGGATTAAAAAAATCAACATGAACTGAAGAGACTGGAAAAATATTGAAATTCAGGATTGCATGAATCTGGTTGCAGACTACAGGCTGACATTGAGTCTGAGGGTGAACCAACAAAGGATTGATAGCTGTGTAAATATTGTCATACTAACAGTTCATGTTTTTGGTTGATTGTACTCCAGTTCATACTGTATATTCCTGTTAAAGTTATCTGACATTATAAACATTATTTTGTGCTCATACCGTCTAACAGATTTCTTTTAATATTTTAATACCATTTTCTAAGCTAAATCTTATAAATTTGGTAATGTGAGAAATGTTGAAGTTGTCTGAAATTTTTTGGGTTTGATTGTATGGGGAGGGAACACTTCAGTTTCTTGGAAATAGGCTCATTTTACACGTCACCTAGAGGTAAACAGTTGAATTTTACAATTTTTTTATCCATTCAGCCAATCTTTGGACAGCACTTTTAAATTAGCTTAGCATAGATCATTGAATCGGATTAGACCATTAGCATCTCGCTCAAAACTGACCAAAGAGTTTAGATAATTTTCCTATTTAAAGCAATGATATTATGCAGTGCCTGAAAATAGCCCCATGCTTGGTAACTAGGTAACAGTGCTGCTTAATATCATTGCTCCTGCTGATGTCATGGTACGTTCCTTGATTATTAACCCAAAATGAGAGTTTTATCGACCTAGAAAAGAGCAGCTTTTCATTTTCCGTCCATCTTACGACTGACAATGA
>CAIGQZ010016425.1:1511828-1527269 GCA_903798205.1 Danio tinwini
ATATATATATATATATATATATATATATATATATATATATATATATACAGTTGCAATCAGAATTATTAAATCCCCTTTAAAAGGTTTTCTTTTTTTAAATATTTCTCAAATGATGTTTAACAGAGCGAGGACATTTTCACAGAATGTCTGATAATATTTTTTCTACTGGAGAAAGTCTTATTTATCTATTTCGGCTAAAATAAAAGCTGTTTTAATTTTAATTTTTTAAACCATTTTAAGGTTAATATTATTAGCCCCTTTAAGCTATGACTTGCTTAATTACCCTAACCTGCCTAGTTAACCTAATTAACCCAGTTAAGCCTTTAAATGTTACTTTAAGCTGTATAGAAGTGTCTTGAAAAATATCTAGTCAAATATTATTACTGTTATCATGGCAAAGATCAAATATAATATATATATTATTTACAGTTTAGTAGTTTTATTATATGCTTTTGTCATTTTATCAGTTTTTTTATTTAGCTTGTAGCTTTCAGTCATTTTAAAATAATTTTTATTTTATTTTAGTTTATATAATTAGACTCTATCATTTTGTTTTTTTCACTGACCTTTATGTCTAATGTAGGTCAGTGGTTTGTTTATCGTCCTGGCCAGCTCAAACACACTGCATGTTAAAACAAACAAACATGCAAATAGAAAAAAAACAAAACAAATTAAGAAGACATCAGTTTGACGTCACACACGCAAACACAAATTCTCACAGCACATGCAAATAGAGAAATGCACTGCAAATAGCGCAGATCACTAGAGTCAGCGTTGTTGCCGGAGATCAGAGAGGGGAGTTTTTTTTGTTTATTTTAACATACTGAACTTGAACAGTGGTTAGCACTGCCGCCTCACAGCAAGGTCATTGGTTCGAGTCTCGGCTGGGTCAGTTGGCCTTTCTGTGTGTAGTTTCTCTGTGAATTGAATAAACTAAATTGGCCGTAGTGTTATGTGTGTATGTGCATGTTTCCCTGTACTGAGTTGCGGCTGGAAGGGCATCCGCTCTGTAAAACATATGCTGGATAAGTTGGCGGTTCATTCCGCTGTGGCAACCCCTGATGAATAAAGGGACTAAGCCGAAGGAAAATGGATGAATCTTACGGTTCCCTGCCTGGTTTGTCACTTTTTAGGTTCCCCTAACACATTTCTGCTGTGGTCTGTGCTATTTTTATAATGCTTCTGTATTTGCATGTGTTGTGAGAATTTTTGTGCTCACGTGTCGCCAACATTTATTTTTTATTTTATTTACATGTGTGTTTTTTTTACCTGCAGCAAGTTTGAGCTATCTCAGCCACCATATATTTAATATATCAATACACGTGTTGTTCATTTTATATGTAAATGTTATATAAGTATTTTCTTTTCATTTTACAATTCTGGAATATATACTTTGAAACATTGTACTGCATGCTGAAAAGATTAGTGTTGAGGTCTTTTTTAAACTCTAAACACGATAATTCAATATTCCTTGAATACACTTGGGTGTTTTTTATTTTGACGTCACCCCTTGCGACATGTGAATATTAATTCAGTTCTTTTGTTAATTCACATCCAACACATTTAACCTCATATTTGGCTCTCTTATTATATTCTAGGCTGAGAGACAATAATTGTTTGTCTAACACATGTAATTATTAGCACATGTATTTATTTATAATATATTAAATATTGATATATTAAAAATATAATGGCTGAGATGGCTCAAACATGCTGCAAGCAAAAAAAAAACTGTTTCAGTTTGACATGCACATGCAAATACAGAAACTTAATAAAAAATAGTGCAGACTACAGCAGAAATGTGTTGGGGGACAGCAAAAAGCGACAAACCAGACAAACAGCAATGAACCGTAAAATCAGTACATAAACTTAAACGAAAAAAAACTAATTTCTGGGAGTCCCGGTGGCGCAGTGGGTAACACGATCACCTTACAGCAAGAAGGTCGCTGGTTCGAGCCCCAGCTGGGTCAGTTGGCATTTCTGTGTGGAGTTTGCATGTTCTCGCCGTGTTCGTGTGGGTTTCCTCTGGGTGCTCCGTTTTCCCCTACAGTCCAAAAACATGTGGTATAAGTGAACTGGGTAAGCTAAATTGTCTGTAGTGTATGTGTGTGAAAGAGTGTGTATGGATGTTTCCAAGTGATGGGTTGCAGCTCGATGCGCATCCGCTGCATAAAACATATGCTGGATAGGTTGGCAGTTCATTCCACTCTGGAGACCCCAGAATAATAAAGGGGTAAAAAAGCTGAAATTAAAATAAATGAATGAATGAATGAAACTTATTTCTGAACTCACACTACTATTGTTACAGTATCTGTGTGTGATTCAAAATATGACTATGTGTGTTTGAAATTATGATTAATACCAGAGTGTTACATCTTAGCTTGACTAGATGTTGTTTTCTTCACATGCTGTATTACAGGATGGGAGTCAAGCTGACGAAGACAGCAGCACTACCACAAAAGCCTCCAAGAGATGCCCTTTAACAAAACCGATGGTAAAGCTGTTATATTTATTGTCAATGTTTCACAGTGACGCTGTTCAGATGTTGACTTGGCGTGTAATTTCTTACAGAGCACAGCTGGCGGGACGGTTCCATACCTGGGCACGTACCTTACAGTATTGACCATGCTGGACACTGCCCTACCAGACACTGTAGAGGTCAGCTTGTTTGTTTATGAATCCTTTATTAAAGGGTTAGTTCACCCAAAAATGTCAATTCTGTTATTAATTACTCCCCGGATGCCATTCTAAACTCCTGAGACCTTTGTTCGTCTTTGGAATACCAATTAAGATATTTTAGATTAAATCATCTATCGTCTATAGACAGCAAAGGTTCAAAGTCCAGAAAAGGAACCAATAGACTAATTTCATGTGGCCACCATTTTAAAAGCGAAATCGAGGCTGCGGTGGGAAGAAACCCAGAAGTATCGCCTGGGTCACACTGGAACATTGTGTACTGTACCTGCCTGTATATCATATCAGCGAGGAGAAAGTGACACATTTATAATTTCACCCCTTTCCGAGTAACCCGAAGGTCCATTCTGAATAGATAGTGAAAATGAAAAAGGATATCAGACCTCATTTTCAGCTAAGTTAAGGGAAATGGCACTAATTAGCTAACGTTTTCTTTCCCAAACACACGTATTAGATGCCATTTATCAAACTTAAGTTAATGAACTGATTCTTTTACTATATTAGACTTGTCATGATACTGAATTTCAGTACTGAAATTTTAAAAAACGTAAATTTCCCTGCTAACATTTAAGCGCTGTTGAGCTCTGCCTAAAACAGCGCTGATTTGCCATAGTGTTCATCAGTGCTCATCAGAAATGACTGTGATTGGTCGTGAAGGTCATCAGTTCACCGCACTTTATCGATGTTTACCGAATGCAAACACAGACGAGCGATCCACTGATGAATCGACTGATTGGCTTTAAAACGCTCCAGTGTCCCAGTATCTGTGTTTGCACTTGGTGAAGATCGGTGAACTGATGACCTTCACGGCCAACCACAGTCATTTCTGTTGAGCACGTGAACATGATGGCAAATCAGTGATGTTTAAGAACGCGCTCATCGGCGCTTAAATGTTAGCAGGAAATGGACATTTTTTAAATTTCAGTAGTGACAACACTATTACAGACAACACGACGATGTACTACAGAGGACTGCATTGTTTTAGCGCTCACCGGGTTTCACAGGCTGAAACAGAGAAGCGTCCACACTGTGTTTACCTGGTGCCATGAACTGAAGTTTAGGAGGACACTTAATCGTATTACTCTTAAAGAGATTGTGACGTTGTTTGATGCCTAATATGCTTTTAATTGTTTAAATTAAACTGAACTGAACGATATTAAAGTGATGTTTACACCATATCTGCATTTTGAAATTGCAACAACAGCTGGAGGTTTCTTCTCATCGCAGACTCGCTTTCGTTTTTTTAAATGGTGGCCGCGTGAAATAAGCTTATAACATTGTTAAAACAGTTCATGTGACTTCAGTGGTTCAACTGTCATCATACCAAGCTCCAAGAAAATGTTTGTGTGTCCAAAAAACTGAACTGTAAAAAATGCTGTGATCCACACAATCAATTTGTGTTGGGGCAACATGAAGGAATTAAGTCAACTTATTAGTTTTAGCTAATTTAAGTGGATTGAAGATAAAAAATTACAGTTTTTCTCAGTCCCTTTGGTACATTTCTCAGATCAGAATTGAAATCCTCAAAACTACCCGTTTCTCATTCTTGAACAAGTTGCAAATGATTTTGTACATCTATGCAAATTATTATGTTACATACTTATTACATTATCAGCAGTGGTGTAAAGTAAATACTCAAATGACTGTAATTGAGTAATTTTTCTCAGGAATTGTAATTTACTGAGTAGTTTTAAAAATGTGTACTTTTACTTTTCCTTGACTACATCTTTAGTGCAGTATCTGTACTTTTACTCCACTACTTTCCTTCAACCTGCAGTCACTACTTTATCTTGTCCATGGGGATTAGAAAAATCAGTTCTGAGATTCCTGTCCAATCAAATCACACATAGCGTAGAGGGTCAATCGTATCATAATGAACTACCTCAAGACGTGTGCACTTTATAATTGCCGCAAACTGTTTGGAAGTATTAAAAGCGTCCATGAAGATGTTCAAAATCTTTACACGCATTGACCCAAAGACTGTTTAGATGCATGTCACTGATGAAAAGATAATGGATGTTTACTGTATGATGACCGAAATGGCCTTAAACACCCAGCAGGCACAGGACGTCAACATTACGTCTGATTGACGTTGAACCCTAACGTCATGGGGACTTTGCATTTTGTTTGGAAATGAAAATCGAGTTGACGTCAGAACTCAACGTCAGGCCAATGTCAATGTCCAACCTAAAACAAACCAAATATCAACGTCTAATGATGTTACAGCTTGATGTTGTGTGAACGTCACCTCTATGACATCTACCAGACGTTGAATTTTGGTTGCCGTACCTGATGAATACATGTCAGTATTTGTCATCAGTATGACGTTGGTTTAAGATGTTAGCTCGACGCTGGATTTTGATCACTTTCTAACAACCTAAAATCAACCAAATATCAACGTCATTTGACGTTATTATTGGACATCAAAATAACGTTATCCTTAGCTAATGGCTTGACAATGAATTTTGGTCACCTGACATTACAACCTAAATCTAACCTAAAATTAATGATTAATGAATTAATGTCTCATGATGTTGTGAGCCTTCTGGGCAATAACTAAATGCACTACAGAATGTTACGTTTACACACACATGCACAAATTACATGTAAACATATCAGCTTTTGACAGCATATACTCACTACTCTTGAGTACTTTTAAAATGGCTACTTTTTACTCATACTTAGAGTAATATTTACAGCAGATACTTTTACTCTACTTGCACTATATTTTTAGTAATGGTACCTTTACTTGAGTATGATTTTTCAGTACTCTTTCCACCACTGATTATCTGTTGCTTACGTCATGTTGATCAAAATGTATTATAATAGTCTCTGCTGGTAATCCATGGTGTTTAGCTATTTGAACGCGTTGTTTTGAGAAATGCACTTACTGTTTTGCAAATTTCAATTCTGATCTGAGAAACTGTAAGTTGCCCCCCCCCCCCCCCCATGAAAAAAATAACTCAAGCATTGTGATGTTTCAGCTTATTGTAATGAAGTATTTTGAACAAATAGCAAACATCATTTTTTTGATAACTCTGCTCACCCAAATCTTGTCTGGCTGCAATGGTGTGCATTTTTTATGGGCAGTGAAACCCCCCATTTACACAGACCATCATCGTTAACGCTTCTCATTTAGTTTCAGTGGAATGATGTCAAGCATTGCCGAACTGAATTGTGGATCCGCTGAGTCACATTGGGTCAATTACTTGCAGCATAAGTTGATAAATTTAGTTATTAGCAGGTGTCAGCCAATCAAATGGCTTCATGCGAATATGAGTACAGATGCTAGCCGATCACGTTTGTGTAACACCAAAAAAATGTCAAAAGGTTGGCAATTCTGTGCCTTTTTGTGTGCCTTGGTCAAAGCGTAATCAAAGAGCTTAGAATGACCAAGTGGCGACACCCAATAGAACGTTCCATTGCAACAGCAGCACCCAGCAACAGCCCCGGATTCCGCCATTTTGGAGTGAAATCGATCGGCTCTCCATTGGATCTTATTGCTGTTGCGATGGCAAGCAGCTGCTTTATTTTTTATTTTTTTTATTTAAAAAGCGCATTAAAGCCGAGATACAACCTAAAAGACGACAATACAACACTTATTATCACAATCATCAGCACTTTTAATAGTTTATTTTACAGACTTATATTATGCTGCTGTTCTATTGGAATTTTCATTCCTAAATAGCCGCTGTGCCATCTAGTGGCTGTTTCCCAAATCGCAGTAGAGTGTCGTCTCTTGGTCATTCTAAGCTCTTTGGCGTAATGTTATGGGTTGTCGTAACCATGACGATAGCCTATATTCAAACACACCCTCCATCAAGCATTAACGGTGACAGTTAGCAGTCAACAACGCAACACGCAATACTCATTTTGGTGATAGTAAATCAGAACACGCACTTACTGACTTTCCTTCAGCTTATTCCCTGTTTTAATAGGGGTCTCCACAGCGGAATGAACCGACAATTTCTCTGTAAATCTTTGGCAACCCTCGGTGCGGGGTAACACACACACATACACACCAGCACTACTAAATTAAATTACCTATCGCTTTTTTTTACTTTTCTTGCTGGGGACTATTTTTAGGTGCCGTGTAATATCATTGTGCCTGCTGCAGCTATGGTATAGCTGCTAAGTTCCTTAATTAGTTTGCCAGAATGAAAGTATAGTTCCTAGTCATATTAACCTATAAAAATAATTTTCGTCAATCTTAGTATCCGACGTAAATACAGACGAGTCAAGCTTTAAATAGAAAAAATTTGAATTTTTTTTTATTCTATTGAGCACAATGCTAATGGTCTAATCAGAATCAATGATTTATGCTAAGCTAAGCTAACAGTGCTTCCGTCAGACCCAGAAATCGGCTGAATGGATTCAAAAATGGTAAAACTTCACTATTTAACTTTGTGGAAGTTGTCAAATAAGCTGAAGTGTTCCCTTAAACTTCACGCAGAACTCCCTAGCAACATACTAGTGATAATCCTGAATAAACTAGCAACTGCACAAAAACATGTACGTAAATCACTTTTGCAGATAACTACATGACACACTTTCTTTTAAATCCGTACTTTAAAATCAGTGTTAATTTTGTTGCACATGCAGAAGTGTGTAATATGCTTTTGATTGATATTCTCTGCATTATCTTCAACAGGGTGGCCTTGTTAATTTTGAAAAGAGAAGACGGGTGAGTTCTCTCTTTATTTTACTCTCTTAACTGTATAAATGCTAATTAAATGTTAGTGTCTTTGTCAACGAAAGATTTAGTGTGAGCCTTTTCTCAATAGCCATGAAGTTCCTTTTAATGCTTAAGTTTGACACTGGCGCCATAGAGAGAGAGACTTTTGTTTATAAGGATCTCTCTCTTTCTGAAGGCAGACTGATATTAATCTCATGACTGATTATTTGCAAGGCTGTGTTGCGTAACAGTAACAGTCTCTGGCTTTGTTTTGTTTTTTTATCTCTTGCTCTGTATGTTGATGCTCCGCTGTTATTTCTTGGGAAACACTCTTGTGCTGCTGTTTTGCAGGAGTATGAGATCTTGAGGCAGATCCGTCAGCTGCAGGCCTCGTGTGCTCAGTATGTTTTACCTCATCATTCTTTAGTCGCTGCCTGGCTGCAGAGTCAGAAACTGCTCTCAGATCAGGAGAGGTGAGACTCCAACAACTGATGCACAAGTCTTATGGATTAATTGTTTACAAAATTAGTTGGTAAATATACAGTTGAAGTCAAAATTAGTATCCCTCCTGTGAATTCCCAAATGATGTTCAACAGAGTAAGGAATTTTTCACAGTATTTCCTATAATATTTTTTCTTCTGGAGAAAGTCTTATTTGTTTTATTTCTGCTACAATAAAAGCAGTTTTTAATTTTTAAAACCATTTTAAGGTCAATATTATTAGCCCCCTTAAGCAATATTTGTTTTCGATTATAGAACAAACCATTGTTATACAATGACTTGCTTAATTACTATTTATATTAGTTTTTTATATAACTATTAACCCAATTAAGCCTTTAAATGTGACTTTAAGTTAAATACTGGTATCTTAAAAATATCTAGTTAAATATGATGTATGATGTATACATAATAGTTTTAATAACTCATTTCTAATAACTGATTTATTTTATCTTTGCCATGATGACAGTAAATAATATTTGACTAGATATTTTTCAAGACACTTCTATACAGCTTAAAGGGACATTTAAAGGCTTAACTAGATTAATTAGGTTCACTAGGCAGGTTAGGGTGATTAGGCAAGTTATTGTATAACGATGGTTGTTCTGCAAACTATCGGGAAAAAAAATCATCTTAAAGGGGCTAACAATTTTGACCTTAAAATGGTCTTTAAAAAATTAAAAACTGCTTTTATTCTAGCTGAAATAAAACAAATAAGACTTTCTCCAGAAGAAAAAAATATTATCAGACATACTGTGAAAATTTTCTTGCTCTGTTAAACATCATTTCGGAAATATTTAAAAAAGAAAAAAATTCAAAGGGGGGCTAATAATTCTGACCTCAACTGTGTATATATATATATATATGTGTGTGCGTGCGTGCGTGTGTAAATAAATAAATAAATTAATAAATAAAAATAAAATATATTCCTAACCAAAATTAGACTACAAATAAAGTCCAAAGTGTCATCCTAAATGAAAATAAAAATTAAAAATCTCTAAAAAATAAACGTGTAAAAAAAAAAAAACACACACATATATATATATATAATAAAATATGCTTTAATTTTAATTCTTAGTCTTAAGAAATAAGCCTAAAAAGGCTCAAATTATAATAAAATTAATAATTAATAATAAAACACAATGAAAATAAAAATTTAGCCATAAACATAGCCATAAAAAGGTTTCATTTAATTAAACTCAGCTAAACTGAAGTTTTTCAAGGAACTTTCTGTAACTTAAAGAGATTCACTAAAAGAAGAGACATCACATAATTTTCCTAAATTTTGCTTGTGTTGTTGTGTGACCTCAGCTATGAGCTTTCCAGACAGCTGGAGTCTCCTCAAGACACTTCTCCATCCAGCAGCAGCTGGAGCCACCGAATGCTCACCAAGAAACTCTCATCGTGAGTAAATCGGTCACTAAATGAGCTCTCACATAGCATTTCTTGTGTTTTCTGCATTCGTTCTATCAACTGCAAGCTTTCATTAGCATTCGCTTTCATCGTATATTATATTAAAATATATAATTATTTAATGTTCGCAGGCTTCTGTCCGGCAATGAGGGATCCAGAAAGAATGCAGATCAGATCAGCGTGTCCTCGTCTGGATCCAGCAGCTCTGAAACTGAGGACATGTCTTCTCAATCATCAGCTTTTATATCACCGGTACTTGTGTTCACATGCATGTTTACTTTTATTATTATTAAAGGAACACTTTTTTTTAGTCTTACAAATCCCCTAGAGTTAAAAAGTTGAGTTTTACCATTTTTTAATCCATTTAGCAGTCTGGCAGTCTTTTAGCTTAGCTTAGCATAGACCATTGAATCAGATTAGACCATTAGCATCTCGCTCAAAATGACCAAAGAGTTTTGATAATTTTCCTATTTAGAAAGCTTGACACTTTTGTTACTTTGTGTGCTTAGACTGATGGAAAATTTGTGTTGAAACACTGAGTGAGATGCTAATAATCTAATTCGATTCAATGATTTATGCTAAGCTAAGCTAAAAGTGCTTCCACCAGACATGGAGATCAACACACTTTGAAGGCTTTCTTTCCACAAGTTTAAAACGGCTCACTACAAAAAGCCAAACATCACAAAGTTCCTTAAATTCAGAACATGAATAGGGCTGTTGTTTTGCATGCAATTTTGTTGGCCTTAAAGGGATAGTTCATCTAAAAATGACAAATTTCCTCATCATTTACTCACGCTCATGTGGTTCTGAACATTTAGGAGTTTCTTTCTTCTGTTGAACACAAAATTCAGCATATTTCCGCATCTGACAGGAGCACTTTTAGCTTAGCTTAGCATAGATCATTGAATCAGATTAGACCATTAGCACCTCGCTCAAAAATTACCAAAGAGTTTTGATAATTTTCCTATTTAGAAAGCCTGACACTTTTGTAGTTACATTACAAAATACAAAAAAACAGTTGCTATTTTCTAGGCTGATATGGCTATACTCTTAAATTGATCAAAACTCTTTTTGGATTTTTTTTGAGTGAGATGCTAATGGTCTAATTCGATTCAGTGATTTATGCTAAGCTAAGCTAAAAGTGCTCCTGCCAAACATGGAGATCAACACACTTTCAATGCTTTCTTTCCACAATTTTTAAACAACACGCTATAAAAAAAGGCAAATATACCAAATTCCTCAAATTCAGAGCATGAAAAGGCCTGTTGTTTTGCTTTTTTTTGTCTTTAAGGGATATTTTACTTAAAAATGACAAATCCTTTGTCATTTACTCACACTCACGTGGTTATGGTCTTTTAGGAGTTTCTTTCTTCTGCTGAACACAAAATTCAACCTATTTCCAGGTCTGGCGGAGGCAATTTTAGCTTAGCTTAGCTTAGCATAGATCATTGAATTGGATTAGACCATTAGCATCTCACTCAAAAATGGCCAACAAGTTTTGATAATTTTTACTATTTAGAAAGCTTGACACTTTTGTAATTAAATTGTGTAGTAAGACTGATGGAAAATGAGAAGTTGCTATTTTCTAGGCTGATATGTCTATAGTCTTAAAATTATTGAAACTCTTTTTTTTATTAAATGGTTTAATTCAATTCAATGATTTATGCTAAGCTAAGCTATGCTAAAAGTGCTACTGCCAGACATGGAGATCAACACACTTTAAAGGCTTTCATTCCACAAGTTTGAATCAACACGCTACAAAAAAGCCAAATATCCCAAATTCCTCAAATGTTGTTTTGCATGCAATGTTTTGACTTAAAGGGATAGCTTAGCTTAACATAGGTCATTGAATTGGATTAGACTATTAGCATCTTGCTCAGATATGACCAGAGTTTTGATAAATTTCCTATTTAGAAAGTTTGACACTTTTGTTCAGTAGTCACATCATGTACTAAGACTGGCGGAAAATAAAATGTTGCTAATTTCTAGGTTGAAATGGCTATAGGAACTATAATCTCATTCTGGCGTCATAATCAAGGCACATGCTATACCATGGCTGCAGCATGCACAAATAGTCCCCAGCACCAAGCTCTACACTACCAGTTAAAATCTGTATTATATCATTGTGGCTGGAAAATTACCGAACTTTTTTTTTTTTTTGAGTGAGATGCGCTAATGGTCTAATCCAATTCAATGATTTATGCTAAGCTAAGCTAAAAGTGCCGTGAAATTCAACCATATTTATGGGAGTATTCCTTAATATTTGTCTAATTTAAAGAATCTGGCCATTAAAACTATATGTAAAGCATCTCTGAATCCTAGGAGATGTTCATTTTTTAGTAAATGTTTAATAACTTATCCAAATTCAAAAATGTTTTATTGTTTAATGGAGCTACGTTCACTGTAAACTGACATTAACATAATACAGTATATTCTGATTGTAACACATGTAGCTATTTTAGTCAGTAGTATGATAAAACCGTACATCAAGATAAACGCTCCAGCAATCATCACAACAACAAAAATTTATATCGTTAAAAGCTTAATATCCTGCATACGTCCCATTACTTTGTCTGGTGTTTGTGTCTCAGACATGAGTAAAGCGCTGTAAGTGTATTCTGTGCAGGAGTCATACTCATTGAAACCGCACCGGGACACACAGACGTCAGCGCTCACATGCTTCAGATTCCTAGAAAATATTTGTGCTAATCTACTCTACATCATCTTTTCAATGAATCTTAAAAACACACACTTTGAAGGCTTTCTTTCCACAAGTTCGAAACAACACGCTACGAAAAAGCCAAATCTCCCAAATTCCTTGAATTCAAAGCATGTTGTTGTTGCATGTGATGTTTTGCCTTAAAGCTATAGTTCACCTTTAAAAAAATGAATTTGCTCATCATTTACTCACACTCATGTGGTTCTGAACTTTTAGGAGTTTTTTTCTTCAGAACACAAAACAAGATATTTTGAGGAATGTAAAAAAACCGGTAACCATTGACTTCTATTGTAGAAAAAACTGGAAGTCAGTGGTTCCCAGTTACCCCATTGGCAAAATAATCTGCCAATAGGGTAAGTTAGTTTTAAAGAGAAAACAAGCTTATTTGGATGTTTTAAGGAAAGATTGACTTAATTAAATTAAATTAAAGTTAATTTATTTATTTAAAATTTATTTTATTATTTATTTATTTAAATTAAATTAAATTGTATTTATTTATTTTTTATTTATTAAATTAAATGTATTTAAATTGTATTTTATTTTTTATTTGTATTAAATTAAATTGTATTTATTTATTTACATTTAATTAAATTTTATTATTTATTTATTTTATTTGTTTGTTTATTTATTTATTAACTTAGGTTAAATTAAAGTTATTTATTTAAATTTTATTATTTATTTATAAAAATTAAATTGTATTTATTTATTTAAATTTAATTTAATTGCATTATTTATTTATTTAAAAAAATTTTTTTTAAATAAATTGATTTCAATTGTATTTTTCTTATTTATTTATATTAAATTAAATTGTATTTATTTACATTTTTTTATTAAATTAATTCATTTATTTGTTTATTTATTCATTAAATTAAATGAAAATAATTTATTTAAGTTGTATTTTATTTGTTTATTTATTTAAATTAAATTGTATTTATTTATTAAATTTGTATTTTATTTTATTAATTATTTATTTTAATTAAATTGTATTTATTTATTTTTATCTAATTTAAGTTTATTATTTATTAAAATTTAATTAAATTTAATTAAACTGTATTTATTTTAATTAATTTGTATTTATTTATTTATTAAATTGTATTTATTTATTTAAATTTTATTTTATTATTTATTTAAATTAAATTGTATTTATTTATTTAAATTAAATTAAATTAAATTGTATTTAAATTTAATTAATAAATTTTTTATTTATTAAATTAAATTTATTTATTTAGATTGTATTTTATTTAAATTAAATTTTATTGTATTTTATTTTATTATTTATTTGATTAAATGAAATGAAATGAAATTTTTATTGTATTTATTTATTAAAATTGTATTTACTTTTATTATTTATATACATTTTATTTAATTAAATTGTGTAAATTTCATTTAATTAATAAATAATTTTTTCCCATTCATTCATTCATTCATTCATTCATTCATTCATTCATCCAGGGACAATATTGACATGTTGTGCCAGAGTTAGCTATAAAGCTAATTTACATCTGTAGTTCACGTACAATACATCATAATCAATAATATTAAATCAAATCAATGATTACATATTAGATTTTTCTTAACCCAAATGTTAAGCACAAACATTAAACATGGTGCTCTCTCTAATATGCACTGGTAAAAAAAAAAAAAAGCAAAAAAAGTTAAACTGAACAATTTTTGTGTGAACTAACTTTCAATCATATTTTATTGTATGCATGCATGCACAGTTGAGGTCAGAATTATTAGCCCTCCTGAATTATTAGCCACTTGTATACTTTTCCCCAATTTATGTTTTACAAAGAGATTTCTTTTCAACACATTTCTAATCATAATAGTTTTAATAAGTCATTTCTAATAACTGATTTCTTTTATCTTTGCCATGATGACAGAACCTAATATTTTACTAGATATTTTTCAAGATGCTAGTATTCAGCTTAAAGTGACATTTAAAGGCTTAATTAAGTTAGTCAAGTTAGAGTAATTAGGCAAGTCATTGTATAACGATGGTTTGTTCTGCAGACAACCGAAAAAATATTGCATAAGAGGGCTAATAATTCTGACCTTAAAATGGTGTTTAAAAATGTATAACTGCTTTTGTTCTAGCTGAAATTAAACAAATAAGACTTTCTCCAGAAGAACAAATATAGGAAATACTGTAAAAAATTCCTTGCTCTGGTAAACATCATTTGGGAAATATTTGAAAAAAAATCACAGGGGTGCTAATAATTATGATTTCAACTGTAATTGGTTGTTGATAAATGAAAATATGAGTGACATTATACTACTAATGGTATCTTATGATGTCTGGCTCTAAATGCGAATCTTTTTTTTCCACCTCTAGTCTCATTCTAGCTGTGGTCAGAACTCGACAGAGGCTTTTCCATCATCTGACACTCCTGATTCCTCCATAATGTCCAGTTCGTCCTTCAGCTCTCAGCAGGACCTCAGCCTGAGCCCAACCTCTTCCTCGTCTTCAGCTTCATCAGACCCTCAGCACGTCTCATCTCATAAACGCTCGTTCTCCATGACCACCCTGCCTTTCTACAATAGACAGGTGGACGACTCCTGCATCATCAGGGTCAGCATGGAGTTCTGCAACAATGGCAACATGTACAAGAGCATACTGGTAAGAACTTGAGTATTGCACACATTTGAACGGGTCCTGTGAAATTAAAACTAAAAAAAGTAGTTGCGAGTTTCAGTTTCTGTTCGTTTTAAGGATATCTATAAGCTAGTGTGCTTAAAAACAGTGACAAAATTAGCATTGAGAAACTATAAAACTGATATAAACATCCAAAGCTTGCAGTTTGTCACTTCCACGTCACCCCATACTTTAGTTTCTCATCAAATCTTGCATCAAACATTTCAAAGCACTTCACATGTAAAACATATTAATAATATTTTAAAAATTTAAGTAAGATTATTTTGCTTATCCCATTGGCTGATTCTTTAGCTTGTTTTAAGAGAAGCTGACTTAATTTCGACATATTTCTCAAAACAAGACTAGATTTTTACTTGTCTGCAAAATGCTTCTTGGTTTAGGAATTTTTAGATATTTGGAATTAAAATAAGACAAAACTCAGCATTTTTCCAATGGGGAAATGTTTTAATCTAATGTTTTCAAGGCTTGAAATGTGCTTACAGTTTGGATAAACTGATTGAATATGCTTGAAAATGTAATTGTGTTGCTTTTGTAGTAAGTTTTCTTACTAAAACGTTATTATAAAAAGTTAATAACTTTTAAATATTTAAATAAAATCAAATAAATTTTTTTTTCTCTTGCATACTATGAAAATTCTGGAGCATGTGCCTGTAGCTAATCTGCCTGCCATCAAAATTCTTAAGTCAAAGTCAAAGTCAGCTGTATTGTCAATTCAACCATATGTACAGGACATACAGCGTATCGAAATTCCGTTACTCTCAGACCCTAGGTGCCTAACATATAATAT
>CAIGQZ010016425.1:1527669-1541067 GCA_903798205.1 Danio tinwini
GATTTATAAAGCATAAATAATCCTCACTTTAGATTAGGTCACAAAACTGCATGAAGTTGAGTTAATAAAGCATTTATTAACATACATAGTAATTAACTATTAGTATATGCCTGAATAATAAGAATTATAAATGTTAATTTTAATAGTTTATTAATCATTTACTAACTCATTCTGAATGATCTTAAAAAACAACCAATGATGCTTTAATAACTGGTTTGTAAATAATGCAATACTTAATTTAGTAATGAAAAATAAATCATTAACAAAGTATGAAAGTACAGTCATTAAGCACATTATAAATGTGGTTATAAATCAAGAATACAGCATTTGTAGCTGCAGTTATAAACTGCTTACTAATGCTTATTAATGTAGAGTTAATGCTTAACAGATAATGAATTCACTATTTGCTAATGCTTAATAAATAGTTCATAGTGTGTAGTTATTATAAAGTGTTACCAAGTTTTTTTTATAAATTAATTTTGAGAGAATCACGTGCTTATGATTGCTTGCGGCTGGTCCCGCATTATCCAATTTATGATTCACCAATCAGACGATTCCTAAGCCTTGATAAATATCCTAAGTTCCATATAACAGACATCTTCGTTTTGAAGAATCCCCCCTTTCCACCTCTACTCCTCCTTCTTTCCTAGATGGGTGGCACGGTGGCCCAGTGGTTAGCACTGTTGCCTCACAGCAAGAATGTCACTGGTTCTAGTCCTTAACAAACCAGTTGACATTTCTGTGTGGAGTTTAGACGTTCTCCCCATGCTCAGGTGGGTTTCCTCCAGGTTCCCTGGTTTCCTCCCACCATCCAAAAACATGCAATTTAAGTTAATTGACTAATCCAAATCGGCACCATAGACATGCTCCTAGTAAGTAGTTATCTCTTAAGAGCAATCACTATCTGTTCATTAGCTACTACAGCAGGGGAGTTCTTGAGATCTACCTGAGCTCAAACTGCCCTCTCGCCTTGCAAATGGGAAGGAGTCCAGGGCTCGAGGATCTTATGAGTCTCTTTCGGGACAGTATGCCAAACAAGCTTTATAATCAATCATCAGCTAAGTGTGAACTCTTGAAAAATCATTGCAGGAAAACGGCAGTTGTTTTATTTGGAATGAAATGAGTTCTGTTTTATTCATTCATTCATTTTCTTTTCGGCTTAGTCTGTTTATTAATCAGGGGTCACCACAGTGGAATGAACTGCCAACTTATCCAGCATATGTTTTATGCAGCAGATGCCCTTCCAGCTGCAACCCAACACTGGGAAACACTCACACACCCCTACATTCACACATACACACTACGGCCAATTTAGCTTATTCAGTTCACCTGTACCGCATGTCTTTGGACTGTGGGGGAAACCGGAGGAAACCCATGCCAACACGGGGAAAACATGCAAACCCCACAGAGAAATGCCAACTGAGCCAGCCGGAGCTTGAACCAGCGACCGTGCTGTGAGGCGATTGTGCTACCCACTGAGCCACCGTGCTGATTCTCAGCCGTGCTTTGTTTATTATTCTTATTCTTCTTATTCTATTCTTTTTATCTTACTCTAATTCTTATTTCCTTTTTATTTATTCAATTTCATGATATGTTGTGCAGTTGACCAGTCAGGATAAGACGGCACAGGTGATCCAGAGAGCGCTGCAAAAACACAACCTGGAGGATGTCAGTGAGCAGGATTTCACCCTCATACAAATTCTGGCCCAAGGCAGAGGTACTGAATACTGATTTAAAGCAGTACAATTTATCATTACTAAATTCGCCTACTAATACTATTTATTAAAAAGTATTTATAAAGTATTTATAGTCAATATTATTAGCCCTCCTGTAGTTTTATTAGATTTTTTCCTAGATGATGTTTAACAGAGCAGGGAATTTTTCACAGTATTTCCACTAATATTTTTTCTTCTGGAGAAAGTCTTATTTGTTTTATTTTGGCTAGAATAAAAGCAGTTTTAAATTTTTATAACTATTTATATATTATAGTTATAAAATATAACTATATATTATAGTTATATACAATATTATTAGCCCCCTTAAGCTACATTTATTCTGATTGTCTACAGAACAAACCATCATTATACAGTGATTTGCCTTATAACTTGCCTTATTAACCTAGTTAAACCTTTAAATGTCACTTTAAGCTGTATAGAAGTGTCTTGAAAAATATCTGGTCAAATATTATTTACTGTCATTATGGCAAAGATATAAGAAATCAGTTATTAGACATGAGTTATTAAAACTATTATTAGAAATGTGTTAAAGAAAATCTTCTGTCAAACAGAAATGGGGGAAAATATACAGGAGGGCTAAAGATTCTGATTTTACCTATATATGAAAACTATGGATTAAAAGTGAGCATTTATATGACTTATTCTAGAGTTGCGGGTACATTCCAGACCTTTCCATTCAGGCTGTTTTCCTTTCATTTTCCTGGAACTGGAGTGACATACAGTACAACAACAACTGTATACAGTTTATACAGTATATGTACAGTAAACGGAATCCATTAACGTACAATTGTGCAACATGGTTAAACAGGGAACACTTGATTCTGTTACTAATTGTTGTTTAACTTCTTGGTAATCATTTTAAAACACTAACAGAGTTGGTGGTAACCGATATGATGGTAACAGAGTTCACATTTACCACCATTTCATATCTCATTTTCGCTCAAACCAGATATGAAATGGCACGAATAAACAGAATTTTATGTAGTTAATATTATATTATTATTATAATATTCATGCTATTTTTAATATTACTGTTTTATTTTTACTGTTTTAATAAAAAAATCACTAAATTTCACAGTAACAGAGTTGACACATATTTAATCTACAATTGGTGTATCCTAAACATTTTGCACAAATGAATGAGAGAAGAGGGCAGCACCGTGGCTCAGTGGGTAACACAATCGAGTTTGAGCCCCGACAGTCAGTTAACATTTCTGTGTGGAGTTTGCATGTTCTCTCCATGCTTGCATGGGATTCCTCCGGGTGCTCCGGTTTCCCCCACAGTCCAAAGACATGTGGTACAGGTGAATTAAATAAGCTAAATTGGCCGTAGTGTAAGTGGGTGTGTGAATGATTGTGTACGGATTTTTCCCAGTGTTGGGTTGCGGCTGGAATGGCATTCGCTGCGAAAAACATGTGCTGGATAAGTTGGCGGTTCATTCCACTGTGGCGACCCCTAAGTAATAAAGGGACTAAGCTAAAAAGAAAATGAATAAATGAATGAGAGAAGACTAATTACATACTGCAATGACTTCCAGAGTTTCCCACCAGAGAAAATGACCTCACTTGGAGCAAGTCACATGCTTTTTCTATCAGTGCTTTAAAGATTGTTATGCCTTATTTATATAACGTATTTAAGTTACATTGCAACTAATTCTTATTGGATTAAATGTAGACTGATAAGTTAGGGTTAGGGTTAGTGTAAGTTGACATGTACTTGTATAGTTTCTTATAATCAGTTAAATGTCTGTTGAAGGAGCATATCAACAGATATTAAGCAGACAGTCTACTAATACTCAAATGGACCATCAAAGTAAAGTGTTACCAATGTATTTTTTTACAAATGAAATTACAAATATACACAAAAATAGATATTTCATGCAAATATAAACTTAATAAAATTAAATTTCAGTGTAATTTCATAATAATAAAAGCTGATTGTAAGATTCAGGAGGTGGAGACAGTCAAAAGATAGCTGCAGTAGACCATTTTGAAGGGATGTAAACAAAAACAATGGTCCTGACGGATTTCCTTATATAGTTTGACATTTTTAATTTCTGGAAGGACAGAATTTGGCTGGAAGGACATCCGCTGCGTAAAACATATGCTGGATAAGTTGGCGGCTCATTCTGCTGTGGCGACCACAGATTAATAAAAGGGACAAAGCTGAAAAGAAAATGAATGAATGAATGAATTTCTATAGCTTCTGAGAGTTTAAAAAGTTTAACAGATTGATTAATAACGTTAATCAAGTTATGATTGAATCGCCTTTTGTTACAGATATGAAATAGTTTGACAGCAAGCAGGAAATGTTCATGGGCCAGTGACATCAACACATTAAATTGGTTTATAAAGCTTTGTTAACATTTTCAAGACATAACGTCCCTAAATACACATACAAACAACATTTTTTTTAGCGATAACATGATATTATTTGTGTTATTATTCAAAATAGTTTCTGTATTGATCAATATTAATAATACTAATTATTGGTATTACCAATAATGTCACTCGAGGTGTAATTGGGTGTTTCTGACACGGTAAGTCCAAACAATAAAGATCATCCTCCATAATACTACTTTTCAATGATTATTTATCATAAAGTTCGTTCAGTTGCATTTTCTACTCACAGTTCATGCATTTTATGATACAGTCATGAACCACATAGAATGATTTTCCATGCTGCTTTACCACAGTAATGGTCAAAAAAATGTTGTGTGAATGTTTTTCTTCCCATTTGCCTATATATCCGCTTGTTAAGTTGTGACGTATGAAATACTGTTTCCGGGTCTAAGCCGCTACTCATTTGAATTGAGAAAAATTTCATTTATAACCACTTTTTAGTCATATCAGGGGCGGACTGGCACCAAAATTTGGCCCTGGCAGCTGATCACGGAGGCTTACATGTAACACTGACCGGCCCACATTACAAAAAATTGTCCGGCCCTTCTGGCATTTGCCAGAATTGCCAGATGGCCTGTCCGCCCCTTAGTCATATCACTCATTAAAGTGAATTTTATATAAAATCATGCTGTACACAACAGTCTCTTGACTTGCTGCATCACAGACACCAATCATTACAAAAAAAATAAAATAATCACTTTTTGGCCATCTGATATTAGGCATGCAAATATATATTGTGATCGTTCTAAAGCAGGGGTGTCCAAAATCAGTCCTGGAGGGCCAGTATCCTGCATAGTTTAGCTCCAACTTCCTTCAACAGACTTGCCTGGAAGTTTCTAGTATACCTAGAAAGAGCTTGATTAGCTGGTTCAGGTGTGCTTAATAGGGGTTGAGACTAAAATATGCAGGACACCGGCCCTCCAGGACCAAATTTGGGCACCCCTGTTCTAAAGTATTACATCGCTTTGTAAATGTTTATTATTATCTTTGATGAGCCTCCCTGTACAGTTTGATAGAAGCCGGAAGCTGCTTTGCATGACGTCACACTCAACCAGCAGATATGTGATTCAGAACTCTAGTGGTGAAATACAGAACAACAATACAAAAATGTCTCTTAGAGTTTCATTAAAGCTTTTGTTTTTAATGCAAAATGTGCCTGCAATTTCAGAATACACGCTGTGCAATTCTGATACGTATGTTTTCTTGTTGTTGTAGAGTTGCATATCCCTGAAAAGGCCAACGTTTTTTACGCCATGTCTACGTCAGCCAACTATGACTTCGTTCTACGCAGATGCCCAAAAGATCAACACAAACAACTCATACGCTCCATTTCACTCTCATCAGGACGAGCAACAAAATAACAGCTTTGATTTCTGGAGAATGGACTTTATTTGGAGACTAATAGAGATTTTTCCTAGTGAAACTGCATTCGCAAGCTTTTTTAAAGGGGACCTATTATGCTAATATCACTTTTATAAGTATTTAAACACAGTTGTGTGACAACTGTCTGTGAATATAACCAGACTCTAATGGTAAAAATGTATTAATTATATTTTTTATAATCACACCTGATAAAAACACGTCTGCAGAAACACGAAATTCTTACTTTGTACGTGTCGTCAAAGAGGGAAAGCCCTGCCCATTAGTGACGATCTCTTCCTCATTAGCGTAGGACGTTAGTCTTGTTTTTGAATCTGCCACTATGCTGACACACAGGCATTTGTAGCTCCGCCCTCTTTTGAAAAGAGCACAATCTCATTTGAATTTAAAGCTACGATCACCAAAATGGCATAATTAGGATCAAATCGTAAAAGGGGCAGCTTTAAAAACATTGTTTGTGGGGTATTTTGAGCTGAAACTTCACATACACACTCTTGGAACATCAGAGACTTATTTTACATTTTGTAAAAAGGAGGCATAATAGGTCCTCTTTAACATCCATAATGAGTTTCATTTCAATGCATCAGGAAACCCAAGATGAGATATCTCTTTTTTAATGCATGCATGTACTTAGTTTGTGAAAAAATGAAAACGTGAGGACATTGTAAAACCTTGAACTTGAATGTGGCTCTGCGGTGGAAAGGCAAATATCACAGGTTCAGTTTCATGAACTCGAAACCCTGTCCCGGCTGCTTTGAATTGTTTTAAGTGACAAGAACACGATAACAAACGCTGCACCTTCTTGAATTCCTCACATTCAGTACAGTGATAAAGGGATGAAGCAATGTTTTCGGTGACCTTCAGCTCTCATTCTCTGCCTGTCATAAAGAAAATGTTCAAACCAGATACACTACTATAATGCGCAAACCTTGAACAGAAATACAGTCATACACCCAGAGGCCTGGGATGAGACTTTTATAAAGGTCAGTGTGGTTAATATCAGTTTATTGTGATTAAACCTTTTGACGATGGCTTGTTTGTGAAGACAAGCTTCCATTTTTCTGTCCACTTTCATGTGAGGTTTTCATTCGAAGGTCATTTCATGAATTTGTTGATAAATATCACTACTGTGGTTTTGCAGCATTACTGAACATTCATTGGATGTTTTTAATGTCAGCTAACAGAAAACATTCATCTAATGTTATGGCAACATTCTTTCAATGTTATGAACAAACTTGTTTTTTTTATTGCAGATTTTAGCAGGGTTAGAACAAATCAGAAACATTCATACAAATTATGTTATCTATACTGTAAAAAGAAAATGCTGCCCAGCAGGCACACAACTTCATAAGACGTTAATAGTAGGTTAGATTTAGGTTTGTAACATCAGGAGACCAAAATTCAATGTCTAGCCAGTGTCTAAGGACAACGTTATTTTGACATCCAATAATGACGCTGATATTTAGTTGATTTTAAGTTTTGTGTGCAAAAATCCAACATCTTAAACCAACGTCATATTGACATTAAACACTGACATTTATTCATCAGGTATGGCAACCAAAATCCTACGTCTGATAGATGATATAGTGGTAATGTCCACACAACGTCAAGCTTAAACACCATTAGATGTTGATATTTGGTTGATTTTAGGTTGTGTTGGAAAGTGACCAAAATTCAATGTCAAGCCAACATCTTAAACCAATGTCATATTGACATCAAATACTGACATTTATTCATTAGATATGACAACCAAAATCCAACATCTGATAGATGTCATAGTGGTAACGTCCACACAACGTCAAGCTGAAACATCATTAGACGTTGATATTTGGTTGATTTTAGATTGTGTTGGAAAGTGACCAAAATCCACATCGAGCCAACATCTTAAAACTACGTCATATTGACATTTATTCAGCAGGTATGGCAGCCAAAATCCAACGTCAGATAGACGTCATAGTGGTAACGTCCACACAATATCAAACTGAAACATCATTAGAGGTTGATATTTGATTGGTTTTAGGTTGTGTTGGAAAGTGACCAAAATTCAACGTAGAGCCAACATCTTAAACCAACGTCATATTGACATCAAATACTGACACTTATTCTTCAGATATGGCAAACAAAATCCAATGTCTGACAGACGTCATAGTGGTAATGTCCACACAACCTCAAGCTGTAATATTATTAAACGTTGATATTTGGTTTATTCTAGGTTGTGTTGGAAAGTGACCAAAATCCAATGTCGAGCCAACATCTTAAACCATCGTCATACTGACATCAAATACTGACATTTATTTGTTGGGTATGGCAACCAAAATCCAATGTCTGATAGACGTCATAGTGGTAACGTCCACACAACGTCAAGCTGAACCATCATTAGAGGTTAATATTTGATTGGTTTTAGGTTGTGTTGGAAAGTGACCAAAATTCAACGTAGAGCCAACATCTTAAACCAACGTCATATTGACATCAAATACTGACACTTATTCTTCAGATATGGCAACCAAAATCCTATGTCTGACAGACGTCATAGTGGTAGCGTCCACACAACCTCAAGCTGTAATATTATTAGACGTTGATATTTGGTTTATTCTAGGTTGTGTTGGAAAGTGACCAAAATCCAACGTCGAGCCAACATCTTAAACCATCGTCATACTGACATCAAATACTGACATTTATTTGTTGGGTATGGCAACCAAAATCCAACGTCTGATAGACGTCATAGTGGTTACGTCCACACAACGTCAAGCTGAAACATCATTAGGCGTTGATATTTGGTCAATCTTAGGTTGGACATTGGACATTGACGTCGGCTTGACGTTGGGTTCTGACATCAACCTGATTTTAATTTCCAAACAAAATGCAACATTCCCACAACGCTGAGGTACAATGCCAATCTGACGTCCTGTGCCTGCTGATTGAGTTGCACAAAATTTTCTTTGTGTTGACACAACACAACATAAGTCAATATTTGTTTTGTTTGAACTCATTTTAAATGAGTAGTTTCAACAAGCAGCAGCAAAAATTATGTTTTGAGTGTATCGACTCAGCAAACAAACAAAAAAAAATCACTATAATATTATTAAACAAACAAACAAATAAAAAACTCAAGGACTATGAAATGAGGTGGCATTGTTTCTAAGTGGTTAGCACAATTGCCTCACAGCAAGAAGGTTGAATAGAACACAAATGAACAGAACACTGTTATGTGGTGTTTAAAATTCCTTTAAGCAACATATTTTCTGTACATTGTACATGGATTTTTTTGACATCACTGTATGTTCAATTAACATTCAAAGTAATGTTGCCATAATGTTTGGCAAATTATGAAATGGAATGTTCCCTGAACATTTGCATAACCAAAACAAACCCAAAAGGTGCAGAGAACATTTGTAAATGACGTTGGCATAACTTATTAGGAACATTATCGAAACGTTTTTGTTAGCTGGGTTATATCTGATCAGAATAGAAGTAACACGACTCTCCACAATCAGTCTGTGCTTTTTTTACGCACTTATACAAGCTCTTGCAGAGTAAAATGAATGAATAAGATAAATTATATTATCAATGTAGATATTTTAGCACTAAAACATTTATTTATACCAGTTTATTGTGTTGTAAATGACAGATGTAATGCAGTGTACACAATTTGACAGGACTTCTTTTACTAATTGTAACCATTCCATATTTTATTGTAATGTATTTGGACCCTAAAACATTTCACGGATGGATATTTGAAGCATTTGTGTATGAAATACACTGCTTTGACCTCTGCACTTCTGTCTCTGCTGAACGTCTGTTATCCCTCAGTGTACATTAAACAGTCTCCAATAAGAACAGTGCTTATCAGAACCGGTTATGCCCATATTTTGTGGTGTAGATTTGTTGTTATGTAAAAGAGGTGATCTGAAAATGAGATAGCAAAAAAGCTTACGATCACTGAATTAGCAGTCTTTAACATTAGCATTAAGCACCTAAAGTCACTCTTGTGGAATTTATGCAATTTTTTTGTCAGTTTAATTGAGGTAAGTTGTTTAACTAAAACATTGAAGTCAACATGATTTTTTGTTTACAGTGTAGACTATAGATGAAAGCTAGAAGTGTGCGTGGCCCAGTTAATCCCTTCTAAACAGTGCTAACTACTTAGAATAAAATATATATTTAGCATTTATAGCATTAGCCTTTAGCATATTAACTGCCAGAAATCAACAACGCAGCTGGGTTGTATCCAGTGTTGCCAGATTGGAAATGTCAAAGTATCATACCAGAACCTCAAAATTATTGTATTTGGAGGAAAATTTATTGTACACGAGTCATTTTGCGATACAAATTGGACCGTAAAGCCGAAAGCAGTGCACCCTTCCGAATTTTTAACACACTCTGAGGTGTGCACGAGCCCATTCACAGTATCTGTAATGAGCTGATTTTGTGGTTGTGTTTTAATGAGACTAACTTTGGAAAAAACATGTTCACATAACGCATTTGAATGGGGAATAACGAGAACATCAGGGGCAAACTCCCGTCCTTCTCACTTTCCTTTTCAGCATTATTTTTTTTTACTTTATTGCTTAAACGATCGACCTCAACCTAAAAACTACTGACCTAAACACGACCACACGCAGCAGGAATGTTAACTCGTGAGAGAGAGCCATTCTCCACATTGATTGACTGAGAAAATGTGACGTAAAATGGCATAGAAACATGCCCAACTCCACGTTCTCCTCACAGACAGTAAACAAAACATGCAGCTAGATCAATGAGTATAGAAGCCCTAAGATAACAATGAAATTCTGTTTAAATGCCATAAAACTCTGAAATTATCGTACATTATAGGATTTTTTTCATTATTGATCGTACATCGTACAAAGGTTGAAATTATCGTACAAATACGATAATTATCGTACGTCTTGCAACGCTGGTTGTAAAGTATGTTGCCAGATTGAGGTAAAAAATGCTTCAATAGTTAAATATTTCGTCAATTGTGTGAAGCGATGAACTTCATACAAGATCTGGCAACTTGACAAACATGGATCAAAAAGTGGATTAACTAGATTGAGTTTCTGGGAGGAATAAAAAAACGGGAGACATGTGAAATAAGGGAGACTCTGAGAAAACGGATGTGTTGGCAGGTATGGTTTGTAGCACTCAAAAACAATTGTTAAATGAGTTAAGCCCATGTATTCCACTAAGTAGGCTACTGAAGCCCATTTCACCCCATTTCAATATAGGCTTTGGAAAGTTTATAAAAAAAAACAGGTCAAAAATAAAAATTACACTACATAACAATGAGGTTTAAATTTACATTATGGCATCAGCCTACAAAGATACATTTTTAGATTGCGCTGACTTGCATAAAAAATATATTTTATTGTCATAATGATGACTTCTTGCTTTAGATTGTAAACCTTTTTAAAATTTTGTGTACACTTCTGTGTGTGTATATATTTACATTTATTACTGATGATGCTTTAACTTTCAAACATTTTAAACAAAATATAATGCATCGTGTAACTAATTTAACTGTAACTTTAATTTTAACTGTTTTGTCAAAACTTTTTCATAATGGCATCTCATTATTTTAACTGCTGTTTCAGTTATTTTGGTTGCCAAGTAATTGCAAATACCTAAAGATTGAAAATGCAAAACAAATGTGCATGTCGGCTAAAACGCATTAAGAGTTTTCTTTTAGTTAAAAATGCCATTTCAGATAGAATTAATGCAAACAATAGAATTGGACGAATTGATGCAAAAAATAAAATTAGTCTTACTAGCCTATTTTTTCCTCAAGTTATTTAAAACCTTCATGGGTTTCTTTCCGCTGTTGAACAAAAATAAGAAATTTTGAAGAAAGCTAAAAAATGACAACCGACTACATCAATAAATCAAATATAGCTAGTTACCAGTTTCATGCTTTTGTCTTCTTTTTGTTCATCAGAAGAAAGAAAGTTCATTTTTTGGGAAAAATATTTTAATTTTAAACAGTTGTTTTTTTTTCTTTAACACAAATAAAGAGTGGCAGTAGGAGTGGCATGAAATCTTATGGCGTCATAATTGCTTACCACGTGATTTCCAGTGATTGACAGGGGCCTGAATGACTAATTGGTTTAAAAGCCCTAGTGACGCGTGCAGGTCCGTTTGAAAGTTCGCGTCGTTTTTTTTTTTTATTTTTACTCAAAAAGCGATTAAAAAATAGTGGCATTTTCTCAACCTTTACAGGAGCACTTTATTGGTCGTTTATAGAAAGCTCCTCAAAGTCACCACAAACATATAGCTAGTGGTTTTAATAATATACGTTGTACGAGCGAGATTTTTTGAATGAGGAGCACATGGACGTTAGGCTTCTGTTTAAAGTGACAAAAGTTCATGTGAGTAGTGAAATTGTTTACAAATTTGGCTAGTTTTTAAGTGATGGGCAGATGATAGTCTAGTTAAATGTTTGCCATTTTGACATATTTGTCAGGTCAAACAAAACACCTTGAAGGAGGAGGAAAACTAGGAATGATTCATATGGAGGTGAGTGAGTCGGTCGCTAATGTTTTTTATGTATAGCTATTTTATTCGGCCTGGTCCTGCTCGGTATGTTTTAGGAGAATACAACTTTAGTAGCCTATTTTTATTTTTTTTTTTACCTTCATTTTTTTACCTTAACTGCCTTGTGTGTCTGTTTAAATGGTTAGCATCCACAGTGCTATTAGTTTATCTAAGCGACGCTGCAGTTCTATTTGGAAAATTAAAGTTTCAAAGCCAGAATAAAAACACAACCCAGAAAAAAAAACTCATTATTAATTATTGGTGTCACATAAAAGAATAGCACATTAGTATTTTTGTTTATTTTGCACACCCCGTCCTGAACACAACGTTCCGCCAATTGCCTTTTTATTAAACAATAGTAATAATGAAAAAAGCTATTTTTATCAACTCAAAACACAAAACAATATAATTAGCTGCATGATACACAATTACAGCAACTCTGGGAATTTCAGAAGTGCAAGTTAAAAAGTCATGGAGAAAATAAAATCTTTAAGTAATCACAGTTTTTCTTTTTTAGTCTGAAATTATTACTAATTTATTCATTTTCTTTTCGGCTTAGCCTCTTTATTAATCTGGGGTTGCCACAGCGGAATGAACTGCCAACTTATCCAGCATATGTTTTACGCAGCGGATGCCCTTCCAGCTGCAACCCATCACTAAGAAACATTCATACACACTCTCATTCACACACATACACTACGGACGATTTAGCTTACCCAATTCACCAAGCACATGTCTTTGGACTGGGGAAAACCAAAACACCCTTAGGAAACCTACATGATCATGGGGAGAACAGGCAAACTCCACACAGAAATGCCAACTTACCCAGCCTGTGCTCGAACCAGTGATCATCTTGCTGTGAGGTGATTGTGCTACCCACGGCGCCACCGTGTTGCCTATATTATTATTATTATTATTATTACTATTTTTGCTTTAAACAACAAATATATGACATCAGAACAAACAAACTAATGCAAGGGTGATAGAAGATAAATAATAATAGCAAAAAAGAAATAAACCAACACAAAAAAACAAGAGTATAATTAAATAAAATTTAATTCCATACAATTATTTAATAAAAATTTTTAAAATAAAGCACAAATGGACAGTTTTATTGGCTTTTCTATTAGCACTATGTTGAACAGTACAAAAGTAAGTTTTCAGTTACTCATAAAACAGAGTAAAACAGTTTTTTTTGTTGTAAAATCTACACTTATGAATTTTAAACTTAATCAACTAAATAATTAGATTAATAACAAAAACTTCATTATTTAGATTATCATAAGTAAAATATCCAAAAATTACGTTTTCAAAATGCAAATTACAACATATATATATATATATATAT
>CAIGQZ010016425.1:1551356-1567852 GCA_903798205.1 Danio tinwini
TATGATACATATTACGATACATGGGTCATGATGCAATATATCACAATATATATTGCGATACAATAAATATTGTGATATATTGCAACAGTTTGTATTAGTATGTGTGTCACATTATATTGACAACTTGATTAAAGTCGCCAGACAAATTAAAATCCCAATTTATTTTCCATCTATTCCAATTCATCAGAACTGCACAGTGTGATTGAACAGAACTATATATATTGCAAAGCTTACAAATGGCATTTTTTTTTGTCTAATTCAGTACTCCTTTGTATAGCGTTAAACCAAAGTGCAGCCACACTTCAGCTCTAAAAGCTGGAGGCAGCTTTATATTTTCTGCCATGCTCACTCTTGCTTGTTTCTGATATCGTACTACTTGGCGTTTTGTTGATTGCGAGTTTGCGACATCTTTAGGAGCGGAGGAGGAGGTCGTTTGGCACAACTTGAATCGATACTTGAGGTTGGACTATCAATACACTATCGTAAAAGAAATTATCGCGATAGTTAGATGTATCTATGTTTGCACAGCCCTAGACTGAATAATGCGCAGGTTAGTGTATACTTCAGCTGTTTTCGTTCCTGTAAGCTTTGCGTTTTTGATTGTTTGACGACATCTTGTGACTGAATAATGTGCAGGTTAGTGTATACTCCATCAGCTGTTTTCGTTTCTGTCAGCTTTGCATCTTTGACAGTTTGGTGCAATCCTGCGACTGAATAATGCGCAGGTTAGCGTATACTCAATCAGCTGTTTTTGTTTCTGTCAGCTTTGTGTTTTTGAATATTTGGTGCCATCTTGTTACTGAATAATGTGCAGGGTAGTGCATACTCCATCAGTTGTTTTCCTTTCTGTCGGCTTTGCATTGAATTAGCGGCTCACAACAATGTTTTCTCTCATTTTTATGCTTTGTTGTCAAGTAGCCGTATAATAAGCGGGAAAAAGTACATCCAAGATGATTTTCGCAGTATGAAGCATTCAATCTTATACAACAGTGTTCCTCTTTGTGTCAGCCTGCCGATAAACCTGTCAAGATTTGTTCTGTGATAATCTTCTGAATGTACTTTATCCCTTACCTAAAGATCTTTTTTTAATTTTTTTTAATAAATATTCCCCTGCTTTCAAGATGTGTATATCAGCCAAGTCAATGTGATTTATCTAAAGAGGGACAACATTCAGACAAAAGTACTTCTAAAATATTAAAGCAAAAGATGCTAGACATTAAACAAAACACTTTGTAGTTTTACGTTGTTAAAATTGCCAATTTTCTTAAATGCAGCACGTTTTCTTAATGTGTATGTGTTGCGAAAGTTTTCTATTTTTGTTTGTGATGCTTTGCAGCACTTTTTGTTGTCAAACCAATGAATATGTTTTCTTAATTTGCTAGTGTTTTCTTGCATTACAACATGTTAAGGTCTCTCGACCACCATATTTTTTTACTAAAAACATGCATTAAACACTTTAAACAACACATATTGAAGTACGTTTTATGTAAAAAAGCTTTTTGAGGAATTAAGTTAATTACATACTTTTTTCAGACACCTATTGATGTTAAATGCAACTTTATGTAAGTTTAGACAACTTTCTGTTGTCTTTGAGTTCTGAAATGTAGAAACATTTAATTTTAAAATTATTACAAATTATTGCACTTGACTGCTAACTGTTAAATAAAAAAAACTATTCGAGTAAATAAAAATATCAATCACTATAAATTCAGAGATGCTAAAATAACACAGTAATAATGGCCTACAGTCTTGTACAACAGTGTTCCTCTTTGTGTCGGGCTGCCAAAAAACCTGTTGGGCTTTATTTTGTTTTAACAAGCTTTTTGAATGTACTTTTTTCCTTACTTAAAGATCTTTATCTGTTTAATCAATATTCCTCTGCCTTCAAGATGTGTATATCAGCCAAGTAAAGTCATTATGACTCATCCAAAGATGGACAACATTCAGACAAAGTAATTTTAAAGCAAAAGATGCTTGACTGACTTGCATTAAACAAAACACTTTGTAGTTTTACTTTGTTAAAATGTAGGAATTGCCAGTATATTTTCTTTAAAAATGCAGCACACTTTCTTAATGTGTGTGTTGTGAAAATTTGCAGCACGTTTTTCTATTAGTGTTTGTGTTGTGAGGCTTTGCAGCGCTTGTTGTCAAACCGATGATGTTTTCTTACAATGCAGCACATTAAGCTCTCTCGACTGCCATATATTTACTAAAAAAACACACATTCAAGTATGTTTTATATAAAAAAGCTTTTAGAAGAATTGACTTAATTGCATTCTGTTTTCAGACATCTAATGGTATGTTAAATGCAGTTCAATCAGTTTTTAAAGAACTTTATATGTAATTATAAACTTCTTTCTGTTGTCTTTAAACTATGGAATCTAAAAATGTTTATTTAAAACTTTACAAAGTATTGCACTTTTTAAAAATGATAACTGTTGAATTTAAAGAAATATGCATACATACATAAACATATTATTTACTATGAATTCATGGATGCTAAAATAACACTGAACATTCAGGAGTCTTCAACAATGTTGTACATTTACTGAGATGAGACAACTTACAGCCATGTTGAACTTTTGCCCAGATCACTGTAGCTCACCTAGTGTGTGTGTGTGTGTGTGTGTGTGTGTGTGTGTGTAAGTGCACATGCTATTTCTATCCCTTCTCTAAAAGAAGAGGATGAAAAACACTGTTGTTTTCTTTCCACTTCTCTCCTTGCCATTCTCTCATTTGGGTGATGGCTTAATGTGTTTTCCGTGCTTTCGTGTACCAAGAGTGTGTATGTATGTGCGTGGAGGGGCTCCTTCAAAATGAGTCATTTGCTTACACAGGCCTCTTTCTCCCTCTCTGTCACACACACGCTTGCCTGCAGCACATGGCCTGAAGGCAACACACACTCTCCCTTCACGTGTGGCACTTTTTGTGTGTGTGTGTGTGTCTCTCTCTCTCTCTCTCTCTCTCACTTTCCATCAGAACACCTTCCTCTTTGTGCCATTTCCTTTAACTTGTTCAGCTGTCATAACCTAGTTTCCTGGCAGAGAATGTGTGCTACCTGCAGGGATTTATTTGACCAGCTTTTATCAACAATCTAATTGCAAACAAATCCAAATGCTGTTATTCATGTTAGATTTGCCTTTAACTTGTAAATGAATTTGCATTAAAGAAAAACTAGATTTTTTTGTGATTACTGTAACTGATAAACTTAGGAATAATTGCAAAATTTAAATCTTTTAAAATCTTTTCTTAAGTTTACACAGGCCTTAAACACTTTGCAATGATTCACAAATCAAAGCTGTTCTGAATCTGAAATTTTGAACCTGACCAACTATAATCCTGACTGGATATTGCATATGCTGTGATGTGACAATTGTGGACGCACAAGTGATGGTATTGATGCTAGTCACCAAAGGATTTTTAAACTAGCCTTTGGGATCTATAAAGAGACTTGGTCACTGGCGTCTATATAGGGGTCCTGTCCTCTTGACTCATTCATAGCCATGACAGTAGTCTGCTCTGGATACGGGCTGGATCCAAGATTATATTAACCTTTAGATAAGAAGAAACAAACTAACAGAGATACACTGGGATAAAACCCAGGATTCAACACCGTTAATTTGTTGTCCCAGCACAAATTGCTTAAGTTAACTTATTATTTATTAAAGTGAATTGAACATAAAACAATTGTTGTCCCCCCCCAAAAAAATCTTCAAATTGTGTTATTTCTGCTAATTTTTAATAAGTAATGTGAACAAGCAAAAAACTATTTTTTTCAGATTTTGTACCTTCTGAGAGTGTAGAAACACTCATTTGGAGGATAAATTTTCTCAGGATTTTATTACTACTAAACCAAAAGGATTTTCTTTGTCTCCATTTTGTGTTTTTTTTTTTTTTTTTGAGCTGGACCTGAGTGTGTGCAACCTTGTCTCTTATGCTTTGAGAGTTTGCATTTTATTCTTAGTCAAAGGTCAGTAGTGTGTAGTATTTATTTATGTAGGTCACGGCCGAAATGTCGCGTCTGTGAAGATTTGTCTGACCAGTTCTGTCTGCTAACCACATGATTGGGAATGAAACGCTACATTTGGTTGCAGTGTACTATTGTTTCCACACACCAAAATAAATGGAATCTCCCTTGTGGGATGATGCAGTCTCTGTAATTTGCATCCAGCAAATGAGTCACATCTCCTGACGCTCATGTCAGTCTGGACTGACATGAAACAAATGGAAAAATAGCACCTTTATTTGTCTTTTTATCTTTTTTTTCTCCCTTTAAATCTGCAGTGGAGATTAATGTGAGGAACAGTATTAAAAGAAAAAGATAAACATTTGCTTTCATTGTGTGCAATCAATTTAAATTTTAACATTTAACAGTATTACAGTTTTAACAATTAACAGATTAATTTGTGAACTATGGATAATGCATGTTGCAAATCTTTTTTTTTTTTTTTATGTGCACCGCTAATATATTTAGTTTTTTTGTCGTCTTGTATTTTTTTGTAAGGCAGTTTGAGAGGCAACTTTTAAAGGTGCTATAAACATTATTATTATTATCATCATCATTAAGGCTCTGCATCAAGGGTGTTTTTATTTTTTTCTATGCCAAAAAACAACAACCCCGAAGACTGTTTTTACTGAAATGGAATTTAAAATGATTAAATATATAATCTAATATGATAGGAAACCTAAATTTTAAATTAACCTACTAAAAGGGGGGGGGGGGATAGTATAGTTTGTTAAACAAACTATACTAATTGAACCCTCAAGGCTGTCCAGAAAGCTGTATATTTTTGTTGGACATGTCACATGCATCTGTGTGTAAAACTTGTGTGGGGTGTTTGAGGCCCTTATAATGTTGTAATCCAAGATTAACCTCACTCACACACTTGTACAGTGGACGTCAGTCTCCTCTGTTTCATTGTCAAAACACACATCATTTAAAGGTGCAGTATGTAAGTTTGACACCCAGTGGTTGAACTAGGTATTGCACTCCTGGATCTAAATAAACAAAAGGCACAGGATGCCAGATTGAGTACAGGAGCGAGTGATTTAAACTGTGTTCTAAATAAAAAAGAATGACACGCGACAGAGGGAATATTTTTTGATTAATGTGAGTTTGAATGCCATTTTGCATGACATGTATTGCCATATACTGAAAGCAGCAGCAGATAGTTCACCTCAGATCTTGAAAATAAAATAAAGCGTGTGAAATTGAACTTTAGAACTGAACACATGAGTGATTCAGCATCTACATTTAATGACGTTAAAGAGGGTTCACATGTAATAAATGTATTATAAACCCTACTGTTTCGTGAGTGAGTGCTTATTCTGTGCTTCTGAATGGCTGTATTTAAATTTCTGTCGTGTTTCATCTATGCAAACAGCCAAACTGCTCATCATTGCGTATCTCGTCACAAAACGTGTTGTTAGGACACGGGGTTACAATGTAACCTGCTCACGATCGTAATATTTATATCATTTGCTAATTAATAACCTTATGTGGAACTGAATTTCGACATCTGATACTGTCCACTGACATTGTCGCATTTCGCTCACAGACGCATGCTTTCAGAGTCTTTCTGAATAAATAAATGAAATATGCTGTTTTCCAACAAGGCAACCCGGGGTGCTAATTATAATTGGCTAAACTGGTATTGTGCAGGTTAAATTTCCCTAAATAAAGACAGCGTTCCAGCACGGAAAAAACATTTTCAAAGCAGAATATCTGACTTCAGCATTGTTTTTCAGTTAAACAAGTATGTTCACTTGGGATGTTTCATAAATAGCTGCACACATATTATAGTATTTTTATGCTTTAGAAGAGTCAAAAACTACATACAGCACCCTAAAGTCTTTTTTTCCTCCCGTCTAACACTGGCAAAGCTGAAATGTAGAAGTCTATTCTGCTCACCAAGGCTGCATTTATTTGATTAAAAATACTCATATTTGTGGTTACCATTTTAAATAATTTTTCTAGTTGTATGTATTTGAAAATCGTGCTCAAAATACACTAAAATAACAGTATGAAAACCACATTTAACATTCATACACACAAAAAAATGCAAAACAGAAAATAAAAAGCAGTGTATTGCATAGTTAATACACTCAAATAATGTATTTTGCTTATTCAAACTACCTAATTAAAATGAGCTGAAACAACACTTATTGAGATTTAATTGGGACAACTTATTTTTTTTATGTTCAATCCACATAAATTGTTTAAAGTGTTAAGTTAACTAAATCAATTTGTGTTGGGACAACATGAATAAATTGTGTGGATCCCTGCATTTTTTACAGTGTATTAACTTTAATATTGTACAATTCTATTTAAGGTAAAGGTACATTTATAAAACTGAACAAGACATGTTTGTTTACAGTATTTTCTATTATATTTTTCTTCTGGAGAAACTCAATTTTAGTTAGGCTGGAATAAAAAAAATTATTATTATTATTTTTTTATTATTATTATTATTATTATTTTTATTATTGGATACATTACCAACCACTGTTGTCCAATGACTTTCCTAATTAGCCTAACTTGCCTAGTTAACCTTAATTAACCAAGTTAAGCTTTTAAATTGCACTTCAAGCTGAATATTAGTATCTTGCAAAGTAACTAGTGAAATATTATGTGCTGTCATCATGGCGGAAATAAGAAATAATTTATTAAAACTGTTTAAATGTTTGGAAAAGTGTATGTATAGTATATTTTTCCTTATATTATATTATGTATATATTTAAATGTGTAAATAAACAATAATATAAAAATAAGAAAATCAGTACTTATAAAAGATTTATCTTCTGATCTCTGAAGTCTTTCTGAAAAAGTTCAGAAGTAATGTTTGTGTTTCACGCACAGTTCAGTATAACAGCCCGAGCTGATGCATTCCTGCTTCCCAACCCTAGTCCGGACACACATTGCTCCTGTAATCCCGCTGCCCCTCCCTGCGGTGCCCTTGGCGGTGTTTGTCAGGTCTTTACATAACCGCTCTGGCCTCTGACAAGGTGTTACAGTAACACGTTTCTCCCCGGTGCATGTGAACCTGCTGTCACATGGGGACATCCTGAGCCGCCTCCCTCCCTCAGGTGTCTGAATGTAGGGCGGAGGAAGTTGTTCGGCCTGTAAACCAGGACTGGCCCTGAAACCTGACACCTCTGTGTGTTGGGACACAGCCGGACGGAAGCCATTAATATAACCTCAAGCTCAAGGTCTTTCCTTGTGTGAAACGAGGTTACCGGGTTTTTTTGTTGAGAGCACTTTGGATGCTGTTAAACAACAAACAAAAGCAGCAGGAATATCTTTATGATACGGAGATAAGAGGATTTTAGGTTTAGTTTTGTAATGTTGACACACCCCTGTTTGATAATGTCAGGTAAAGGATAACGTCTTGGATCTGCTTGGGGTTATTCACCTTATGTTACAACTTAGGAGTAAGCTATTTTTGTCAGCATGCAAGACTTGATATTCATTTAGCCGATGTAGATAAGGAACTGATAGAAAGTGCACTGTGTGTCAGTTAATTATTGTAATAAAATAAGAAATTTTAGTTTGCAATGATTGTTTTTCTGCAGTTTAAACATTAAATGCAAGTGACACACTCGAGTTACAAGTGACTGAACAGTCTCTGTGACTAAACCAATGCAATTTCATGGTAAATCATAACATTTTTGATTTAGTGGCTAATTGTGTTACATTTGTACATTTTAGTTTGTACATTTTAGTTAGGTTTGCTCATCCATAGGTATGCTTCCTTTTAAAAACCATGTTTTAATACAAATGAAACCGTATGAATGTCGTACGAATTGGCATTATGTAAAATAGTTAGGTTATCTCATCAGGATCGGGCTGGAATAAACTGGAGTTTGCAAAAAGTAATGTGATTTTCATGCCATGCTTGTCATTAATAAGTAGGACTGGGTGATTTGGTCTAATCAAAATCTTGATTCATTTAACTCTTACTTACGATTAATGAACAATTATTTTATTTATTTATTGCTCTCATAGATCACTGACAATTTTTGTACAGTTATTATGCTCAAATATTACAAGTGAGAGATTTTTTAATGTAGGGTGCATTGCTTAATTTTAAGGAGCCCCTATTTTTTATTAAAAAAGGTCACATTTTGGTTTTAGGGGTCTCCACCAACAGGCTGATATGTGTGCAAGGTCAAAAAACACTTTCATTGTCTTATTTATGCATTTATTTTTACCTAATTATCCCAGCGACTCCCATATGAATTGTTCAGCGATTTAATTTGTTCCCAAACCCCTCCTTAGCGCAAAGCTAATCTGCGGTGATTGGTCCAATGACCCAGTTTGTTGTGATTGGTCGACACGAGACAGACAGAAATGCTCACCACGACTACAGTATGGAGTAGCACTAAGTATGCGAGAGCCCAATGCAAGAATGCAATAAAGCAATGCAGTTAAACACCAGCATATTACTCTCTTAAACCTAACCCCAAGTAATAACAACGACATACATTCAATATTAATTCACACAGTGGCAAAAGCTGAACTATTTAGAAAATTGACTGCGCAGCGCGGGTGAGGAACTGCTGATGGTATATAGTCTCTGTTGCTCCTTTAATAGCAAACAGCCAACAAATCCCGCGTTGCAGCATAGGTTATTGTATCAAAAATCTGAAAAATGACAGGAACAAACACAGCACTAGTTTGGCTAGGGGGATTCGGCTGAGGGGAATAAAGGGTTTAAGTTCATTTTCACAATACCACAGATTGTTGTGAAAATGAACTTAAATCCTTTATTCCCCTCAGCCGAATCTTCATCTGTCAGTGATCGTCATCTTTTGTGTCATGATCAGTCCCGTGATCCCCCTCGCCTCCGCTAGTGTGCGGAGGGAAAGCACGTTCACAATTTACCGCAACTCGAACTGCATATTTGGTGACGTACCGTATTGACAGTGATGCAATCAAACTAAATATCCGAACCCAACTCGATTTATTTATTCGACTCTGAGTCATATATTTAGCTAAAGAATTAATAGTTTTAAACATCCTGCACTTTTAGATTTAAACCTCAGCTGGATGTTTATTCACTTGTGTTACACACTGCAAGGAAGGTCATTTTCAAAAACCCATAATAGGGGCTCTTTAAAATAATTGAAGTAAACACACACGATCTACTATCTATGATTATTTATTGAACCTCAACGTTGAACATCAGTAATTAAAACACACATTGCCTAAAACCAACAGTCACTTTTTTTCTATAATTAATAACTTGCACTTTTGGAAACAATTTTTTATTTTCAGTGTTTTTTGTATATTAAAAGTAAAAAATAAGCAGTAGCTCTTCTAAATAAAATAACTCTTGAGTATCCTGTAAATAATATTTTAAACAATACATTTCTTGCATCTTCTGTAAACAAATATTTTAATGTAAATGATTATTTTAATGGAAATTATGCTGTTTCAAGGCATCTCTGGCGCAGCTTCCAATCATCGTCAATGTAGTGCAAAGGAAGGCTCAAGAATGGGTCCATCGTCCTACTTAACTAGAGATCAGATGTGACTGCAAAGTGGATGCAGAAATATTAATCATACTAAGTTGTTAACAGCAGGGAAATTAATTTAAAAAATCATCCTAGAAAACTTAAATTGATTTTAGGATCTAAATGTTGATTTCGATTGCTTTTCGATTAATCGTCCAGCTCTATTAATAATGCATACAACATTGTTTGAAAAATGTATACTTGCTCCTATTTCCAGGATTTGATAAATCCTAGTGCCTGGCCCATGCAGATCAAGAAATAAAAAATGAAAAGAGAAAATGTAAAGTTGTATTTCGAAATGATGAGCTGCAAATGTTTTATAAGAGACCCATGTACCATTACTTCAACTGATGGTGCGCATTAACACTGATGCTTAACAAATGAAGAGTTCAGATACAGAAACCTCATTTGGCATCTCAAATTTTCTACAAAAATTAGCATTATTCTCAGGCTCTTATGTTTAGGCTCAGTAATTTAACTTTTATGACAGAATAGGTTATATGTATTGCCTTTAATGTGAAAATTATGAGAATAATACTAATTTTAAAGAAAATTTCATATGGCGTTTTGAGTTTTTTGCATCCAAACTCTTCAAATGTGCACTAAAAAGATGTGTTTAGTGTTTTGTATTTTTTTTTCATTCGCAGTATACTGTAGTTGCTAATATATATTAATAATGTAGATGGGAATGATTGGGAGGATGGGGATAATTGAGGTGCCATGTTGGGTAAGGACCTATGGAGGGAATTTGGCCAGGACACCTACTCTTTATGCCGTGGGATTTTTAATGACCATAGAGGGTCAGTTTAACATCTCATCTGAAAGACGATGCTCACTGACAGTATAGAGTCCCCTTAACTATACTGGGGCATTAGGACTCACACAGACCACAGGTTGAGCGCTCCCTGCTGGCCTCACTAACACCACTTCCAACAGCAACCTATATTTCCCATGTGGTCTCCCTTCCAGGTACTGATCAGGCTTAGCCCTTTTTAGCTTCAGTGAGTAACGCGCATGTTATTATCATCAGCCCAAGAAGTTATTTTTTCAAATATAGACGTGTGGCGAGTGCACGTGAGAAGGCGAAACCGCTCGCACTTTAGACGACCTTGTAAACAACTATGGGGCACAGGGAAGGCATTACAGGGTAACGCCTTTTGGTACCCTTTTGTTGTGCTAGGTACCCAAAAGTGGTATGGTACGGTTCACTTTTGACAGTGGAAATGGCCATAAAATGTACCAAACTAAACTGTACCATACCACTCAGTGGAAACTAGGGCTGTGCAAAAATATTGATACATCTAACTATCGCGATAATTTCTTTTACGATAGTGTATCAATAGTCCAACCTTAAGTATTGATTCAAGTTGTACCAAACGACCTCCTTCTCTGCTCCTGTAAATGTCGCTAACTCGCAATCAACAAAATGGCAAGTAGGATGGTATCAGAAGTAAGCAAGAGTGAGCATGGCAGAAAATATAAAGCTGCCTCCAGCTTTTAAAGCTGACGTCTGGCTGCACTTTTGTTTTAACGCTATACCAAGGAGTACTGAATTAGACAAAAAAAAATGCCATTTGTAAGCTTTGCAATATATATAGTTCTGTTCAATCACACTGTGCAGTTCTGATGAGTTGGAATGGATGGAAAATAAATTGGAATTGAAATTTTAATTTGTCTGCCGACTTTATCAAGTTGTCAATATAATGTGACACACATACTAATACAAACTATTGCAATATATCACAATATTTATTGCATCGCAATATATCATGATATATTGTATGGTGACCCATGTATCATGATATGTATCATATCGTGAGGCCCTTGCCAATACACAGCCCTAGTGGAAACGGGCCATAAGAAACAATATAGAGAGAAATAAGTCTGTAAAATAGCAGAAAATGTAGTGTCAGTTTATTAAGGATTTTGTAACAATGTACAACACCACCCCAGACAATATATCACTTAAAGCTATTAAAATATTAATAAAAGTAATTTTTTCAACCTTAAGGTTAAAAGTTGTTTAAGGAAACCCATAATGCAATTTAAAAGCTTAAATTAAAATTTAAATATTTTTTTGTGTAACAGATTTGACATGACACCTATACAGTATATTGCTGGTCTGCTATATATTGTTTATTGAATATTAATTTTGTGAGTAGCTTTGGATTAAAGCATCTGTTAAATAATAATACATAAATGTAAGTTTTTTTTTTTTTTTTTCTTCCTGGTTCCCAGTTAAAAATAGTTACGTGTAAAACATGCCCTGTGCCAACACGTGAAGAGTTTACATGTGTGAGCTAAATGTGATTCACCCGAGGAGAAATTATGATCTATGATGGTAAACGTTGGGATGATCTTTAACGTATTTACCCTCATTTTTTTCAGCTGAAGTCACATGTGCTCCGCAAACATAATGCTACACTTGGTTTATTTCCTCATGAGTTCATCTGATAGCAGTTATGGTTTACTGAAACTGTTTAACCTGTCTCTTCTCCCGCTTCTGCTGTTGTTGTTGTGAAATGCAGATAAGGTTTGAAATTGAATCATTAACAAATCAAAGTCTGGGTGCGGCCCGTTTTGAAAGCAGGTCAGTGGGTACACGTGAGGGAAAAACTATTCCACCTGCAAGAAAACTTTGTTCTTGGCTGACTGCCACGTAAACAAACACCCAGTGCTGAACACTTTGCTATTGTGGCATTAAAATGAAATACAGAAAGTACCTTTGGACAGCTGGATTCTGTGCTCTTTTTCTTGTTGTTGGAATTTGAATTGTAATTTTATATTTCCTCAGAGATTTGAGTGAAAATTCCCCTGAAATTCACCACAATATTGGCATGTTTTTATTCATCTCTGCTTTTTTATTTTTATTTATGAGTACATCTAGAACCGCAGAAATGAAAACGTGATGATGTTAAGAGTTTATCAGTCGGTATTGTTTGTTGATCTGATTTATTTGATTTGGGAATGTTTTATATAGGACATGTAGATTTGTTTAATAAAATATTTTGACTATAAAATGATAAAATCAGAATGTGATCAACGGGAGATCAAAGTTTGATATTAATTTATTAATTTAACATATTAATATGAATTTTCATCAAGTTAATCATGCAGAATTAAAGAGCCCCCATTTTACATTATAAAAAGTCATATTTTGGGTTTGGGGGTCTCCAACAATAGGCTGATATGCATGCAAGGTCAAAAAACACTTCATTGTCTTATTTATGCATTTATCTTTACCTAATTATTCCAAGGACTCCCATATGATTCGTTCAGCGATTCATTTGTTCCCAAACCCCTCCTCAGCGTGAAGCTAATGCGCTGTGATTGGACTGATGACCCAGTCTGTTGTGATTGGTCAACTGGGTTCAGCATGAGACAAAATTGCCCACCACGGTTATGAAATAGAGGAATGCATTAAAGCAATGCAGTTAAACACCAGCATATTACTCTACTCTTAACGCTAACCCCAAGCAATATCAATGACATGCATTCAGTATTAATCCACACAGTGGCAAAAGCTGAACTATTTAGAAAATTGACTGCGCCGCGCGAGTGAGGAACAGCTGATGGTGGCCATAGTAATGACAAACTACAGAGGATTGCGAGTTCAGAAACGAATTTAAATAGGTAAAGGAAGAAACACGCATCACGTTTTCAACATGGTTTTGGACGCAATGTATGAAAAGCCCAATACAGATTTAACCTGAGAAATACTGTACAAGCACTGATCTTTAATAGATATGTGATTACAAGCGGAGCAATTACAAGTTGCTACGCACAATTAAATACATATTTTGCAAACTACACAAAATGAGGCAACGATTTTAATTACATTTACATGATCCATACATAATAGTCTCTGCTGCTCTTTCCGTTTAACAACAAACGGCCAATCAATCCCGCATTGCAGCGTAGGTTATTGTCTTAATCAACAGAAAAATGACAGGAGCAAACACAGCACTAGTTTGGCTATACTGTGGCATTGTTGTGAAAATGAACTTTAATTCTTTATTCCCAGCAAATGAATCTCCATCTGTCAGTGATCGTCATCTTTGTGTCATGATCAGTCCCATGATCCCCTGCGCTCTGCTAGTGTCTGAAGGGAAAGGCGCGTTCACATTTTACTGGATCTGGCACTGCATATTTGGTGATGTGTCAACGTGTTCAGGCAAAAGATCTAAGCCCAACACGATTCATTTATTTGACTCCGAGTTGACTCTTTCCTTTAAAGAATTAATAGTTTAAAACACGGTGCACTTTCAGATTTAAACCTCAGCTGGATGTTTTCATTCACTTAGTGCTGTGTTACACATGCAAGGTTATTTTCAAAAACCCATAATAGAGGGCTCTTTAAGTTCAACATTGTTTTTAAGTTATGCAAATTTTGTTAATGTTTTAGGTCTGTTTAACAGTTGAAGTGACTTGTAAACTTCATTTAATTCAACTTAAACTTTGATAACAAAGTCTATTCTCCTTACCAAAGCTGCATACTGTGTGTTTGATCAAAAAAGACAGCTAAAACAGCAGTTTTCCATACATTTATTAGCTTTTTTTTGAAAGACAGTTAATTATTTGGCAAACCTCCTTCATAATATAAAAATAGCCACCACAAAAAAGATTTACATTTAAATGTTGAATAAACATGAGTACTGCATGTTTCAAAACAAAAATTGGGCAATTTATTATTATAATGTCATTAAATAAAGGACAGTTTTTTACAGAAACTGACAATTTCATTTCGTTTTTTTCTATAATGCCTGATAAATTACCATTTAAGAACTACTGGGAATTACAGACTTTATTTCTGATGCTCTATAATTGCAATGTTAAGATACAAAATGGCAGCTTTCTATTTGTATATATTTAAAATGCAATTATTTTTTCTAATGAAAGATTTTTCCAGTCTTTATTGCATTATGTTGATTTTGCTGTTAATTTCTGATTATTATCAGCATTGAAAACAATTAATCTGCTTTTTATTTAGGTGGAAACAGTATTACAATTTCCTTTAGGTGTTGGCATTTAAAATAATAATAGAGCAAATCTTGACTATTTAGGACTGTAAAAGCAAAACTTGGCATGGCAGCATTCAGTTCTCATTTTACTAAATTATAAAAGTGTGTTTTGTTTGTTTCTTTTGTCGTCTAATTTGAATTAAATGTTTCCAGTCAATAAGCAAATTACAGTAATTAGGATCTACAAAACTCACCTGAATAAACACGTTTGCGTTTGATGCTGCAGCATGTTTTTAAATCTTTATGATATGGAGTGAAATTGAACAGTATGTTTTTAAAGCTCTGTTGATGTTAAACAGATGGTGTGTGCGCACAGATATGGGGGGATTCGGTTTGTTCTCATAACATTCTAAGAATAGATCATGTCCAGATAGCACTGCTTGTGGAATGCGTGATCAAAGACGTTGCGGCTATGAATTAGAAGGCGTTCTAAGAACATGTCTGATTGACAGATGGAACCCGTTCTGCACAGGAAAAAAAAAAGATCTCGCTCACGTGGCTCTGCAGAAATGTTTGTTATTTGCCCTTTCACCTATAGAGGAAGTTCCACTTGTTTAGTCTGCAGCCTGAGCCTTTCATCGCTTTCTGTTCATAAGCAGGTGCTGTCTTGCATTCAAGGCCTTTTAGGCTAAGCTTAACATCCTGTATAATGGCTGACCTGTGACCTGTAAGAAATCCCGTCCTGAGGGTCAGTCTTTAATCTGAACTTTTTAAGATTAGCTCTCTGTGACAGCTGTAGGATTAATACATGCCAGGAGAGAATATGAGCCATCATGTACTCATCGTGATAAACAGCTGTTCTCTTGGCCATCTCTAATGCTTATTTTTACATTTTGACTAAAGCAAAATTACAGTTTTGTTTAATTGCATTTAGTTGAGTTACATGCTGTTTGATAATTACAAGATTTTGAAATATACAAGATAAAGACAAAAATACTCTGACAAGTTAATATTTTTATGGAAATTCATGTTTAGGCTTTTTTTGTTTCCTTTTATATACATTTTACTGCAAATGCCTGTCTTGCACTAGCTCTCTAAGGCACATTCCCAACTTAATGACTTGATTTTATTTACAGTATTTCTGAGTAAACGTAATCACTTGAACTAATATACAGTTTTAATTATTTGCCCTCCTGTGAAATTTAAATACCTTTTTCAAATAGTTTCAAGCACTTTTAATTAGGACTGCACGATATGCAGCATCGATATCACAATCTGCTTGTCTGCAATAGTCACATTGCAGGATATGCAGTGTTGGGTTGCGACTATTATTGATCAGCATCAACTAATTATAACCATAACAGAGTGAAAGTTTATCATTAGAATGTGTTTTAAAGGCATTTCAGGGTCATTTAGGCATTAAAAAAAAACTAAATTTGTAACTTTTAAGAAGAGTAATTTGACTAAAATGAATACAAAGAATACTACACAGTGTTTTTACATTTGACATTTAATTATTACATTTCTGTACCTGAATACTTATTTTAACTCTTCATTATTAATTATTGTGCTTTTTTTCTTTGCTCTATTGGAATAATTTTTTGCTTACTATTTGTTTATAATTTTTTATACATTATTCACACCTATACAAAATCACCCCATCAAACTGATTTATTTTTAAACAGAGCTATTCAAGCCATCTTGTGAAATTGTATTCATGCCGCAATATATAATTTGCAGAAAAACAGACAAGATTTTGTTTTATATTGTGCAGCCATAAATATAAGTGCTGTTGGAGATGAAATGGAAGGAATATTTATTCTGCACATTTTTAAACATACATTTTAAAAACTAATTTAAACTGAAATGTATTTATTTTTTCTTTCCATGATGACAGTAGATCATATTTTACTAGTTATTTTGCTATATACTAGCATTCAGCTAAGTGTAATTTTAATTTTTTTTTCAGTCAAACTTAATAAAATTAGACTTTCTCTGAAGAAATAAAACAGGAAATAT
>CAIGQZ010016425.1:1577852-1597935 GCA_903798205.1 Danio tinwini
CCACTCTACACCTCTCCACAACTCTCTCCCCTACCGTCCATCTCACATATATATATATATATATAATATAAAATTAAAATAAATAGCTCTATTGGAAAAGATTTCATGAATTTATGTTGACTGTGGTGATTTTAAGCTGATCAATAATTGTTAAAAGCTAAATTAGTAAAAATAAAAGCTAAATAAACAGGTTTTCTGCGTAAACTAACAACATTCAAATGTAAGATAACATGGTCATCATCATTGTAGTCACCTTTCTTTGGCTTAGTCACTATTTCAAAGATTGCCACTGCAGAAAGAACGGCCGACCATTCCAGTGTATGTTTTATGCAGCGAATGCCCTTCCAGCTACAATCCAGTACTGAGAAACACCCATACACTTGCATTCACACACACATACCAATTTAGTTCATTCAATTCACCTATAGTGCATGTCTTTGGACTGTGGTGGAAACCCATGCCAACACAGGGAGAACATGCAAACTGCACACAGAAATGACAACTGGCCGGGACTCGAACCAGTGACCTTCTTGCTGTGAGGAAACCACTGAGCTACCGTGCCGCTCAATTTTATTCAATAATATAAAATAAAATGTAATAATCTTTATCTTTTAATCTTCAATAAGCAATCTAATCTTGCAATGTGACTATTGCCGATACACACATTACAATATCAATGCTAATTCCTAATATACGTGCGTGTCCCGTATATTTATGTTCTAGACATATGTGCTAGGCTTTGCAAGGACATATTCAAATGAATATTCAAAACTAAATTCAAATCAAGTGGCCTCCAAACTGACAAAATAAACAAAATTGTCATTTAAAAGGGCTTCATGTTAATTTAATAAATTTTTTCATTCGCAATTAGTCAACAGCGTGTATTAAAACTTCAAAAAAATAACTTTTTAAAGACTTGTCTACTAAAGCAAGTCGCTTTTTATTTTTTACATCTCTACCCTTTTTGCAGAGAAAATCAAATGAATGTGTTGTATTATGTATTACACATGCTTGTTTTGAGAATATTTAATTGATTAAAGACCCAAATTTGAATAAAGTTGGCGATGAAATGTAGAAAATTGAGTCTTTTTTTTTTCCAAACCTTGTCAACCACGAAAACAATATATTGTTCTTTTTTAAATAATAAATTACATTTCAATGTTCTCCCCGTGATTGCATGGGTTTTCTCACAGTCCAAAGACATGTGGTACAGGTGAACTGGGTATGCTAAAAATTGACCGTAGTGTATGAGTGTGTGTGTGAATGTGTAGATGTTTTCCATTGACTGAGGCTGGAAGGGCATCCGCTGCGTAAAACATATGCTGGATAAGTTGGCGGTTTATTCTGCTGTGGTGACCCCAGATTAATAAAGGTACTAGGCCAAAAAGAAAATGAATGAATGAAATTACATTTCAGCAATTAAATATTTACAATAAACCCTTTAGATGGATACATGTTTGCATGTAATACTTATTCTCCATTAAAACAAACATTAATTTTTAATAGTCAAACTGCACTGAAACAAAGGATTATTTCATCCAGATATTAAAATTGTCATTTACCTGTCATCAATAATGGCAATTCTGTTCATTTTTTTTTACATTATTTACTAGGGATGTAACAATTCACCTGACTCATGATTTGAAATGATTGACTATGCTAATCTCACGATTCACAATTTAGTCACAATTATTTTTTAACTAAGTTATTGGAAACAAATTTAGTGTGAACGAGCCCTTTCATTTTTCTTTAAATGCTGCACATTTTTTGCTAAATATTACATTTTCTGCCATAACTAAATTGCTATTTTAAAAACAAATTTCAAAAAAGAACAATACAAACTAAAGACTCATTAATATAAACAAACTAAAACTGACTGTGCTGGGATTTTTCATTTTTAAAAAGAAATATCAACATATCTATGTTTTCAGGCAAAAGCTGAGATCTTTGCACATTTACAATGTCCCCTGCTAATGAGAAAACTCTGTCACTGGGGACTGAGATGGCTGGTGTGGAGAGGAAAGCCTTTCCTAAATCAGAGAGCAGTGTGTACAGAGATGGTCAATAGGCCCTCTGCTCCAGGGGACTGGCCACTGGCATAAAATACTGATTATAAAATGACTAATTATATGGTAGGATAGAGACAGGAGTTGAAAATGATTATAAAGGTAAATAATTAATAATACTTGTATAATTAATTAGTATGAGTATCAGTGCAATACACTTAGAAAGTGATCATCTTGAACGTTTTTAAATATTCAATAATAATAAGCACATTTTTAAATATGCATAAACTAATTTGAAAAGAAGAGGGTAAAACAATTTACAGTAATACCTGCTTCTGTAACAGCACAACTTTCTCTTTCAGTCTGATAAACATCTTCACACTTTCGCTACGAAAACACTGATGCACCGTGTGATCTCCGTAGCACTCGTCGAAGCAAGCGGAGCCGGTCCGCAAGGTTTGGCTTATTAATAGTTTTTTTGCTTGCAGACGTCTGTGACAGTAGTTTTTCCACTGTGCTGGTGGTTTATGTGCATCATATTCATTGTTCTCTTAGTGTAAGTAAATGTTTTTTTGCAGTATTTGCACAGTTTTTGTTTGTCTGGCGCACTTCACCGATGTCATTTTACTCTGCCGCCCCACCTCTTGCTCGCCGCTGATGTGCAGGTAAAGCAAGTTTGCACCTGTAAACACAGCGCCCCCTCTGTTCAAAATCCACTATCGCAATTCATTCATTATTTCTACCAGTTTGAATAGTCACATATTTGAATAGATTTTGAACTGGCTCACTGTGAATTGTTCCATCCCTAATATTAACCCTTTAATAATGCATGCCCGTAGCCAGGGGGGGTTTGGGTGGTTCGAACGAACCACCCCCCACGGCCAAAAGGTCCAGAATTTGTCCTTTTAGTTATTATGTAATTTAATATTATATAATATATTTATTATATAATTCATATAATATATTTATATTAATATATATTGTAATAAAGTTTAATTTTAAATAACCATAGCCAGTAATTCGAATCCCATGGAGCCTCAAAGCCACAATAATGTGACGCGAGTCACTTGACATAACCCACTAAGTGGTAACATTTGAATCTTTGATGCGACATCCATAATGAGTAACGCTATGGGTCGAAAAGAGAAAGAGTGGCAGAAAAGGCAGGCAGCGGCATTATTATCGCAAAATATTGAACGTGTTCAAAAAGACTGCCAAACAGGGTAAGGCTAAAGTTACTTACTTCCTAACAGGTGAAAATCTGTCCATATCCATGAGGTTCTAGGCTAACTGGCCGCATTAAAGGCTGATTAGCCGGGACGTTCTGTACATTTATTGACTTGTCCAGTACATTGCCTCCCTTTCTCCCTATTTTTGCCATTATATTTTTAAATAACTGTCCGACGAAGGCTTTAATGACAAGCAGAGTCTTCAGCCGTCAGATGTCACTTTACAGCAAAAGGCGCTAATGCCATCACGTCTCTGTTTTTGAGGCTGTTTGGTCACTTCATTCGTTTTATTCTGATCGGAAATAAACCCAATCGCTTAAACCACTTCAGAAGGTTTCCATTCCAGATGAAACTGGACAGGTCTAATCTTTTGTTAGACAAAATAAACATAAATAAAATAAATTATGACCTGGAGAAAATCTGCGCCTGAAACACCTGTAGGTGCGCTGTTACAGCCAAAATTCTATTAAAAACATGTTTATAAGCATAAAACGTGTTCTAAGTTTTCAGGCCTATAGCCGGGGGGGTTCAGGGGGTTCGGAAGACCCACCCCTCACTGACAAATGTCCAGAACTTGTCCCATACATGAGCTCATTTGTCCTATTTTGACTGCTATGCCATCATAAATGATGAAAATAATCCATCGAAAAACGCTTTAAGACCAAGCGGAATCCTCTGTCGGCTGTTGCTTTGGTAGGACTATAATCTGATGTAAAAGAAGTCTTCTTTCATTGCTGTATTGTTTTTAAACAGAGAAAACATTTTACAGGTAACTTTTATTCTAAATCTTGGACCTTAATCCTGAAATAAAAATGAGCAATAAAAAGGTGTGAAGCACCAGAAGCGGACTATAATTTGAATACATTTTGGCTATTGTTGATATCCAGGAATTCTTAAATGTACTTTTTTTTTACCAAAGAGGGTAGAAAAATTCTGAAGAATTCATTATTATTGTTTTTATATTATTATTGTTATTATTATGTTTTAATGATTTTTTTTTTGGAAAATGGCCAAATTGTGACTGAGGATGAATTGAGAGTTGAATGTGCTGGCCAGTTTGTTTTTTGTCTAATAAATGATAGTAGGCTACAGTTTAAAACTTTAACAAATTCTAATAAAAAAATGAGTTTTAATTTTTCTTTATTGCAAATTGTTAGGAAATATTTTTAGTACATCAAAAAGTGTGGTTATGATGACGTCTGACTAGCTAATCCACCAAAAAAAAAAAGTAATGCTTAATGTCACTAAATGCAGTAATTAAATGTCATAGTTAAATAGAAACTGAGGTGTATAACTGCAAAAAGGTCCACTTTTGGAGAAAAAAAGAACCACCTCTTTTACCAGGCTGGCTACGGGCCTGTAATGTAATACTAAACTTGAGAGAGACATTTTAATAATAACCTCTCTAGAACATTGTAAAAAATGCTGGGTTTCACACTATTGCTTCATGTTGTTCCAACATAAATCTATTGTTAACCTAATAATTTTTACAAACTTAAGTGGATTAAACATAAAACAAAAAAGTTGTCACCACCAAAATATTAAGAATTGAGTTTTTTAAAGTTCATTTTTAATAAGTACTTTGAACGGGCAAGGAGAAAGTAATTTTTGAGTGTCATTTTAATATATGAAATGTAAATTTATTGTAATATTTATAGTAACATTCTCAAATGTTCTAAATGTAAATAATTAAAATAACCATCGACATGTCTGTGCTGGTTTAGCTTTGCAAATATTTAAATTAAAACTGAATTTAAACTAAAAAAAGTTATGCTCTGTGTCTTGTCCTGTGCACCTGTTGATATTTTAGATAGTCATGCTGACAGGAATGTTCCTCTACCAGCTGCTGTTACGTGTGTAACGTGTACCCGTTTCCTCATTCACCCAGAACGCTGGCGATTTCAGCTCAGTCTGGTGCCCAAAGCTGAAATACTAGAGTGTGAGTCAGACTTGTACAACAGAGTGTCAAGTTATAAAAGCAGGGATAAACGCAAGTCATTAAGCTCTCGGTCCGCCATCCACGCTTCCCTTGCCTCACATGGGCCGTCTGACCTAATTTCAGCATACAAATAGAAAAATGAAAACAAAAACAACAGCTGGAGTGAGATTTTTCTAGTCAACGCAGACTCTCATGTGGGCACGACGCCAATTAGACTATTGAAAGGTTGATTTATGCTTTCTTTACAAGATGTTGTACACACACGCACACATACACAGCACAAAAGGCTTGCATTGCTGAAACTGTGTTGTGCAACCTGTTTAAACTGCTTGAATTGTACGAATATTGACTTTCTGCAAACTGTGCTAGAGCTGTAAAAAGAGCCTAATGGGAATAACAGCAAGGGATTTCTGCATTCGCTGAGGCATGTTTAATGTAACTTAAAAGAGCTGAGCGTTTGTTTTACATTTACAAGATGCAAAGAAAGACTGTCGTTGAAGAAGCCCAAAAGAAGTAATAACAAATGCATTTTAATATAAATTGAATTGGGGAAACAAGGTTTATTAACCATTTTTACTCAGAATTTGCTTAAATGGATAGTTCACCCCAAAAAAGGTAATTTACCGACTCTCGACTTGCTTGTTTTGTACGTTAAACACAAAAGATATTTTGAAGAATGTTTTAAACCTGTAACCATTGACATCCATACACTACCAGACAAAAGTCTTGTCACCTTTCCAAGTTTTAGGAAGAACAAATAATTGCTTATAGGAGGTCATTTGGCATCAGAAGTGGCTTATATGAAAGGCAAAGGCCTCTAGATTACGCTTATTTTACCAAAATAAATTGTTCATGTTCTTGATTTATTTTTTTTTTTTAATTTATTTAGGACAGTAAGGTCTGACTTTGCTTAGACACAAGTCTTGTCAAAGAAAAACTGTTTATCAAGATTCTTTGGATTTATCTTCAATGCCTCCTGCATCTTACCCCAGACATACTCAATAATGCTCATGTCTGGTGACTGGGCTGACCAATTCCGAAGCACCTTGGCCTTTGCTTTCAGGAACTTTCATGTGGAGGCTGAAGTATGAGGAGCAGCGTTATCCTGCTGAAGAATTTGCCCTTTCCTGTGGTTTGTTATGTAACGGGTAGCACAAATGTCATGATACCTCAAACTGTTGATGTTGCCATCCACTCTGCAGATGTTTCACACACCCCCATACTAAATTTAACCCCAAACCATGATTTTTCCTTCACCAGACTGATTTGTGTGAGAATCTTGGGTCCATGCGGGTTCCAAATTCTGCAGTATTTGTGATGATTGGGATGCAGTTCAACAGATGATTCATCTGAAAAATCTACCTTCTGCCACTTTTCTAAATGATTTGTTGCTCTTATAACTGGGATTGACAACAAGTCTTTTGCCAGGTAGTGTAATAGGAAAAACAAATACTATGGATGTCAGTGGTTACAGGTTTTTAGCGTTTTTCAAAATATCTTATGTGTTAAAAAGAAGTGAAGGGGGAATAAGTGATGACAAAGTATTTTTGGGTGAACTATCTATTTACATATTTTATAAATAATAGCAAAGTAGCAGCATGTAAATCAACGCATTCAATTAGATGTGCAATTTTGCAGAGAAACAAAAATGTTATTCTTTATTTTTTCTTTTTTTTTCTCAGGATGTGGATTAGTAGCTTGAACAAGCAGAAAAAGTGTAATTTTAGGATATAAAATATAAATTTATTGTATATAAATACAGTGCTCTGCATATGAGTACACCCTTCACAAATCTCTCTTAAATTCATATTTTTAATAGGAAGCTCTACAATATTATATTTGTGCATATACATTAGATTAGTCAGTACTGAAGCCAAATCTGGAGCTTATCTAAGAAAATAACTTACGATAACGGTCCAAAAACTAGTACAGCCAAATTAGTCATAAAAAATATTAAATACAAATTTTTAAAAAAAGAGAAAATCAAGAGAAGCAAAAAATTAAAAAAATTTAGTTGAAATTTTGTAGGTTGTCTTTTTTTGTGTGATATTTAGCTTGAATTCAATTGTATTATCTTTCAATTTCTAAATATGTTTGGTGGCTTAAATATAATTCTAATAAATAAATCTGTTTAATAAATCAGTTTTATTTATATGCACCAAAATAAATTGCCTATTTACTGAGAAATATATAAAAATATTAATTTTCAAAATGGGGTGTATTCAATTATGCTGAGCACTGTACATTAATAAAAAGATATCATATCAAAATTACATCTAGAACATTCTTTTAACCCTTTTTACTCAGAAGTTGCTTAAACCGATAGTTTGGCCAAAAAGTATAATCCTGTGATTGTTTACCCACTTAGGACATGCTTTTTGTGTTCTGTTGAACACAAATGAAGACATTTTGAAGAATGTTAGAAAATTGACATGCAAACAAATATTACGCATCTCAATAGTTACAGGTTTTCAGTATTTTTCAAAATATATTTTTTTGTGTGTTAAAAAATTAAACTGGTTTAGAACAAGTCAAGGGTGAGTAAATGATGACAGAACTGATTTTTGGGTAAACTATCCCTTTAAATATTTAAAACAATTGCATAGAAACAACTTAACACATTCAATTAGATGTACAATTTTGCTGAGAAATTGTATGTTCGAGTCCTGGCTGGGTCAGTTGGCTTTCCGTGTGGAGTTTGCATGTTCTCCCTGTGTTTGCACGGTTTCCCCCACAAGTCCAAAGATATGCGCTTTAGGTGAATTGGGTAAGCTAAATTGTCCGTAGTGTGTGGCGCAGCTGGAAGGGCATCTGCTGCGTAAAACATATGCTGGATAAGTTGGCGGTTCATTCCGCTGTGGCGACCCCAGATTAATAAAGGGACTAAGCTGAAAAGAAAATAAATGAATGAAATTGGTGGTGTGTATGTGTGTATGGGTGTTTCCCAGTACTGGATTGTCGCTGGAAGGGCATCCGCTGTGTAAAACATATGCTAAATAAGTTGGCGGTTCATTCCACTGTGGGGAACCCTGATTAATAAAATGACTAAGCTGAATAAATAATAATATAAAAATGTGACCCCCCCTCCCCCAATAATAAAATAATAATAAAGTTGCCAATGCATGTTTTATTTTATGGCTCATTTCCACTGAGTGGTACAGTACGGTACGGTTCGGGTCGGTACGGGTCACCTTTATCAAGCTTGCGTTTCCATTACAAAGGGTACCCTTTTGGTGGGCGTGGTGTACTACAGAGAGTTTCAGTCGACGTCATTCTCGCTCGAATAAATGTCTACAGTAAAGCTGTACAGTTCGTTCACATTATATGAGAAGCTCTTCTAACAAAACAGATGCTTTAAACATATTAATACTTGTTTATAAATGTTTTTTACTAACATTTCTATGAACATGATTTGATTATAACTGCAGATCAATGACAGTGTTACAGCCTACTGTAACGTCTGCAATTATATAAAATAAATAAATAAATGCAACATATATGAACACATACAGACCCTTACAGTCTCCGATATGTTACCACTTACAGATAAACGACACACAGCAGACATTAAGTCCTTATTTGAGTTCAGCAATCCTTGTAATCCTGTCGGGCTTCTCCTTTTTTCTGCGCTTTACTCTCGCGTTTGTCCTTTTCTTTCTGAATGGATCAGATGTCGAAGACGTTTCATTAATCACACACGCACGTTATTATTATCAGCTCAAGAAGTTTGTTATATCAAATCTAGACGCGAACGCGAGCTCCCTGGAGAAAGCGAAAAACCGCTCGCACTTTTAGACAGCCTCATAAAAGAACAACAGGACATGGCAGATTCTTGGCTTTGTGGCTGTTCATCAAGACAACGACAAGGTTTGTTTTGAGCCTGGGTCATCCATGTATCGTTATTATATGCATATAGTTGTCTTGGCTGTGCATTTAAAAACATGGCGGCTCCATTGTTTTGATTCTGGCTAGCTCCACGAGATCGTGACGTATCTCTGTAAACCAATCAGCGTTCAGCTGCGCGTTGAGCTCCACCTTTGGGTACCCTTTCTCGTCTTTGGTACCCTTTCGAAAGGGTGCCGAAAAAGTGGTACGGTACGGATCGGTTCGGTACGCTTTTGACAGTGGAAACGGCCATAAAAGCGTACCGACCCGTACCATACCACTCAGTGGAAACGGGCCTTTAGTGGTAAAGACTTCGTTTTTTTTACAATTTTACTGTATTCAAATCAACATTCAGGGATTTTCTAATTTATATCTTTAAAACTTTAAATAGGTTTCATATGTAGGATGTTTCATGAAATCGACTCCTGATGATTTAAAGACATCTAATTTAATTGCTTTTAATCCTTATCATTAAATGAATTTGATCAAAACAAAAGCATATACAGTATGTCAAAGTATCACAGGGACATGTGCATATATTGTTAATGCTGCCATTTGACATTGATTTAACATATAACTTCATCATTTAACCATTATTCATCTGTAAAAATCGAATAAAGTAGAAAATTAATCAGACTTTTATAGTACCAATATGTTAAATGATTATTTTGGAGAGAAAGGTGAAAAGCAGGCGGTATAGGGAGTTTTTTCTGGCTTCAGGAAGGAAACTGCACAGGAAGAGAGATAGTCCGTGTTTTTGTTTCGAATGAAATCCAAACACATAAAACACTTGACTTTTCATATATTAAACTCTTCTCTCTCATTCTCTCAGGCACGCTGCCGCCTTTTTATACTCTCTTTTTTTTATTAATGCACCGATACTTGCATGATGGAAAACTGTTATTAGTATTTATAGCCCGGTTTCCAGGCAGAGGAGGATTTTTATTACCATGTTCAGAAAACTGGCAGTGTCTGGTGTCTGTTTTTAATATCTAAAACAGGTACGGTTTTACCAGCTTAACCAGTTTCCTTTTTTTAACATTATATAAAGCTAATTAATATTACATAAATCCATCCAAGTGCACAATATTGTGTAACCATTGTTTTATACTAAGGAGAACAATGCATATTTCATGGTTTTCAGCTCTGTAAACATAAGATGATACTTTAACACACTAATACTGATACATAAAATAAGAAATATGTTTTTAAACACTAAAAATTCATGAGCATAGACTTCTGGGATAGAACTGGGTCTTGACCTCTTTTCTGTGTATTTATTTTACTGACACACATATCATGCACTCTAATGATTAAACATAAATGATTGTGGGCAATTGTGGATTGTAAAATAAAGATTTTGGGTCACAGATTGTCCGGTAAACAGTGGAAAGGGTGGGTCGGCTGTGTGCTCGAGATGTGGGTGGAGGAGAGACAGCAGCAGGTGAAATGCTTTTGTTTTGTGCCTTTTGTACTTATGTAAAAAGACAGAAGTTTACGTTTCAAAAACACATCAGCCAAAAGCAAAAAATACTTGTCCCCCTGCTGCTGCTGTTGTTGTTAGATGCTGTCGTAGTTATTTGATAATTATTAGTATTTTTTAATTATTTAAATAAATGATAATAAAATGTTTACATAATGATTTCATTTGCCATTCAGTATTGAGTTTTACCATTTTTTAATCCATTTAGACGATTTCCGGGTCTGTCTGGAGCACATATTGTTGATGAATAATGTTTACTAGTTTATTTCCTTAAGAGTCTTACCATGTTTTTGTTCGCCTAACAAAGGCAAATATAAAGATAGTTCAAAACATGAGTGTATTAGCACTTTAACTTAATGTACTATGGTAGTTTACCGTAAAATGTAGAATTTTTTTTACGGTTTCTTCTATATTTTTAAGTGTACATTTCTAGCAACCACAGCTGCCCTTTTTTTTACTGAATAAATTTTTTTTTTCAATTTAGAAATTAGAAATGGTGACACGATGGCACAGTGGGTAGCATGTTCGCCTCACAGCAAGAAGGTCGCTGGTTCAAGACTCGGCTGGGTTAGTTGGCATTTCTGTATGATGTTTTCATGTTCTCCCCGTGTTCGTGTGTGTTTCCAAAGTCCAAAGGCGTGGTACAGGTGAATTGGGTATGCTAAAATTGACCGTAGTGTGTGTGTGTGAATGAGTGTGGATGTTTCCCAGTGATGGGTTGCAGCTGGAAGGGCATCCGCTGCGTAAAACATATGCTGGATAAGTTGGCAGTTCATTCTGCTGTTGTGACACTAAATTAATAAAAGGACTAAATTGAAAAGAAAATGAATGAATGAATTAGAAATGCCCTGGTTTCCCCCCACAGTCCAAAGACATATGCTGCAGGTGAATTGAATAAGTTAAATTGGCCGTAGTGTATGTGTGTGAATACAAGAGTGGGTGTTTCCCAGTGCTGGGTTGCGACTGGAAGGGTATCCGCTGTGTAAAACATATGCTGGATAAGTTGGTGGTTCATTCCGCTGTGCTGACCCCTGATTAATAAAGAGACTAAGCCTAAAAGAAATGAATGAATGAATGAAATTACAAATGTTTTTAAAAATCTTCATAAGTATATACTTCAAGGATAAATCTTTCTTGACCTCTTCTGTGAGGTCAACTAGGTTATATACTATAGAAATCAAAGTTATATAACTAGATTAGGTTGTATATCTAATTATATAACTAAACATCAATGAAATACAGTAGTTCACCATTCAATAACATGTATTTAACTGTAAAGTTCTGGCATTGACAGCTCCCCTATTTCCACCATAAATCAAAAAATAAATCAAAACCTTTTCATTGTGAAATTATAAACTATAAATTGATGAAATACAGTAGTTTACAGTAAAGTTTAGAAATGTCTTTTACTGTATTTTAACTGTAAAATTCTGGCGACCACAGGTGCCCTTTTTTAACCAAAAATCTTTTTTTTCCAAGTTAAGAAAACGTTTTGTTTTTTTATCAGAGTTTACTGCAATTTTTTAACATTTATTTATTATATGGTTTCTAAAATGATTTCATAAGTATTCTAGTTTAAAACTGGTTCTTGACCTTCTCTGTATAGTTTACTGTAACTGTTTGAGATTTTGTAAAAAAAAAAATTTTTACTATAAAATTCTGGCAACCCCAGATGCTCTTTTTTTCTACTGCAAATCTTAAGAAATAAGAACAAAAATTTAAAAACCCTCAGATTACAGTTAGTTTACTGTAAAATTTAGAACTTCTTTACAGTCTTTACAGTATTTTTTAACTGTAAAATTGTCAACCACAAACATTTTTTACCATAATTTTTTTTACTGTGTAGCTTTATAAAAAAAAAAACAGATTTAGTGTTTATTAGTTTTATATTAGTAATATTAGTATTTATTTTTTTGACTGACACTAAATGAATTGTATTCAATATATTCATGCAGTTATGAGATGCTGACATATTCCTCATGTTGAGCATGTTGCACGGGTATATTCAAAAATACATTGCATGAGTCAGTTACTGATTAGTTATTTTTTTATTTTATGCCAGAAATCATTAATTATTCATTAAATGTTCCAAAGACATTTAGTAAATTTACTTCTATATAAAACCTTAAGAACTTAAATTAACAACTTTAAAGGTGATTTTTCTAAATATTTAGAATATTTTAACAGGAAAATGAAAGTAGCATCAAAGAGTCTATCTCAAATGTGATAAAATTGCAAGAACTGTTCAAAAAAATTATGCTTTTGCTTCAAGCACATTGAAATATAATATTAAAACAGCCGCATTCACGTCATTTCCATTGAAACTTTGCATCAACCCTCACCCTTCCTATGCAGCCTCTGAATCAGTCAATTCATGTAACAGTGCTGACTGACAGATGCATTCTGTAGTGAAAAAGACACTTCCCAAGTCAGCTTCACGCGATTTAAAGAGAACTCTTTTGGAGGTAGGTGTGTTTGTAAACAGACAGATACACTTAAGAATATGTAAACGTCCATTCTGGTGTGTTTTATTTTAAACACAAATCATTTTGTCTTAAAGAGCCCCTATTTTGCATTATTAAAGGTCTCCAACCCTTTTGGGGGTCTCCAGCAACAGGCTGATATGCATGCAAGGTCAAAAAACACTTTCATTGTCTTATAATATGCATTTATTTTTACCTAATTATCCCAACAACTCCCATATGTTTGTTTTCAACATGGTTTGGGACACAATTTGTGAAAAGACCCATACAGATTTAACCTGAGAGATACAGTACAAGCACTGATCTTTAATCGATGCGCGTTTACAAGCCTCGCTGGGCGATTACAACTTACAGCACACAATTAAACATATTTTGCAAACTACACAAAACGAGGCAACAATTTTAATTACAGTTACATGTTATGATCTGGAGGAAGATGAAACTTGTCCATTTGAACTGTAACAGTTACTGACAAAGTCCCTTACATGATAGTCTCTGCTGCTCCTCCTTTCAATAGCAAACAGTCAACAAATTCCGTGTTGCAGCATAGGTTATTGTATAAATAATCAGTAAAATGACAGGAACAAACACAGCACTAGTTTGGCTATACTGTAGTATTGTTGTGAAAATGAACTTTAAAGGGCACCTCGGTTACCTCTTTTTCCAGATTTAATATTAGTCTTTTGTGTCCCCAGAATGTGTCTGTAAAGTTTCAGCTCAAAACACCCATCAGATTATTTATTATAGCTTTCACTAGATGGTGTTTTATAGGTCTCGAAAGATTTGCTGTTTTTGTGTACTGCGCCTTTAAGGCTAGTCCTCCCCGCCCATCGTTTCCACGTGCCTGCCGCGCGTGCCTTAGTCTCCGCCCTCGGCTGCCTCAGACAACAGACAAACATGAAGGAAGCAGATCTCACGTAACGTTTGTGACACAAACTACAGTAAAAGCTTTATCAATGATTATTTGGTGCATTTGTTGTGTGGAGCTGCAGGATGAGTCACACACGATGTCGTTACAAAGTTCACGCACACACAAAGAGACACACACACATCGCAGACACACGCACATACATACAGCGCGCCGGTTTAGCTTTGCACTGTCTTTGCACGCAAATGTGACAGGATACAGGTTAATATCCACTGCTGTATGGATATCTGTTATGTTAATGTACAAAATAAACCTGATCACAAACCGGGATTGAAGCGTCTTTTAATATTGTTCTGACACGTGGCTGTGGTGAAGTAAAGCTGAAGTAAATCGCTGTAATTCATTACACACATGCACTGTTTTAAAACATTTTAAACTTGTAAAACTCACTCTTGATCACATTTAATGATGATTGATGATCCTAAAGTGAACAGACCTTTTATTTAGGGTTGATTTGCGCACGTCCTGACTTGTGGATATGAAACGTTACTACGGAGACATGTTAATACGCAGCTGTCAATCAATATTGGTGGGCGGAGGGACCGCACTCCTACGTCAAGTCTCAAAACAGCTCCAATTGGTCCACCGTTTTTATGTTGTTAAATTGAAAAAAAGGACTGGGTGTGTTTATATCACCCCAATATGACGGTCTATACACTATACCTACACATATGTCTGTCCAAACAGCTTGAAAAGTAGATTTTTCACCATAGGTGCCCTTTAACTCTTCATTCCCCTCAGCTGAATCTCCATTTGTCAGTGTTCGTCATCTTCGTGTCATGATCAGTCCCATGATCCCCTGCGCTCCGCTAGTGTCTAAAGGGAAAGGCGAATTCACGTTTTACCGGATCTGGCACTGCATATTTTGTGATGTACCGTATCGACGTCGATGCATTCAAACAAAAGATCTGAACCCAACATAATTCATTTATTCGACTCTGAGTCAACTATTTCTATTAATGAACCAATAGTTTTAAACACGGTGCACTTTCAGATTTAAACCTCAGCTGGATGTTTTCATTGACTTAGTGCTGTGTTACACACCGCATACTGTTTGAGCACGAACAGTTACAAAAGTAATCGAATGCATTATAGATCTGTGCATTCTTCAAGGGATAGCTCTGTTATCAAACAAAACAGTGGGTCAAAATGAGAGATTCTTTGCTAAATAACTATGTGAAGTTTATTTATAAACTAATTTCGAGAGAATAAGTGCTCATGATTGCCTGCAGCCGTTCCAGCATTATTCAATTCATGATTCCACTTTAAATATCCTAAGTTCCATATAACAGCCATCTTCGTTTTGAAGAATCCCCCCTTCCATACCTACTCCTCTTCCTTTCCTAGATGGGTGGCACAGTGGCCCAGTGGTTAGCACTGTTGCCTCACAGCAAGAACGTCACTGGTTCTAGTCCTTACCAAGCCAGCCGACGTTTCGGTGCAGAGTTTACACGTTCTCCTCGTTAATTGACTATTCCAAATCGTCACCATAGACATGCTCCTAGTAAGTCGTTATCTCTTAAGAGCAATTGTAGCACGCCCGGCGTTGAGCTGGCGGTGCTGCAGTTTAAATTTCTAAAAGATAGAAATATGAGAGAGTCAAAGTTTCGTTGCTGTTCACAGTCAAGTTGCTCTTGTAATCTTTATTAAAAACATTTGATTAATGTACTATCATTTCATAAATATTTCTATGCAGTAATACTTAACAGTCTATACAACATCATTAAACAGTGTATTATGCCCAACAAACCCTTGTCTGGTCTCATTAAATATGCATTATACATATAAATAGTTCATTTATAAACATATTATTCGCATACAGGAAATTACTTAGTCCCCATAAACTATATTTACTAGATCACATTGTTACGGTAGGCTTTATAAGGATTAAACATTTTGTAAAGTGTCCCTTTAAGTATTAAACATCTCTAGCACAGTATCATACATCTGCTCTGCATATATGGGCTAGCTCTGACTAATACAAATGTAAACAAATCCGTTACAGTCATTGAGTGTAAGCCCTATTACACATTAAAAAAGGGTCATATTTCGGTTTTATGGGTCTCCAACAACATACTGATAGGTATGCAAGGTCAAAAAACACGTTCATGGTCTTATAATATGCATTTATTTTTACCTAATTATCCCAGCGACTCCCATATGAATCGTTCAGCGATTCATTTGTTCCCAAACCCCTGCTTAGCGCGAAGCTAATCTGTGCTGATTGGACCGATGACAGCCTGTTGCCATTGTTCGACAGTCATTCAGCACGAGACAGTAAAATGCCTAGCCCGGTTTATCAAGCCTGCGGGTCGCCAACATTGATATAGGATCCGATCGCAGTGGACGCCTGAAACACACTTCAAAGTAAACTTACTAACACCACAGTAAACAGTACCCGGTTCTCAACAGTGTTATTCAGAAACCTCCGCGCCGAAAGCAGTGCAGTTAAACACTAGCATAATGCTCTTGTTAAGTATGACACACATTCAGTTTTAATCCACACAGCAGCAAAAACTAAACTATTCTGATCCTTGACCACTGCACGTGTGCAGGATCAGCTAACAGTGGCCATAGCAACGACAAACGGCAGTGAAATGAGCTCACGAAAGCATTTAAATCTGTAAACAAAGCAGCACGCATCGCGTTTTCAACTTGGCATTAGACGCGATATGAGAATATAAAGAGTTAACCTGATACAGTACATGCGGTTACTAGTAACAATACATGTAGATCCTTTCTATTTGCAATCATTGCTGTGGCACCTCGTCAATGAACTGCTATATGTTTTAAGGCCTTACCTGTACTCTGCTTTTCTAAACGATCACATCCCCAGCCGGGAGTTTGTAGCATCCTCTGTCCTCTGACAAGCTATCTCTGCGGGCTCCCGCTCTTCATTCGCAAGCCTTTTCAGTGCTGCTCACCAGCCCAAAGCCCAGCGTTCACCAGCCTGCTGGTGTACCTAATAATTTGTCCTTATTTTGCCCGCACCCCTGGTGTCTTGTCTGTCCATTACAAGATGGAGGCAGAAACTAATGCATGAGCTGTGTAGTAATAGATCGCCCATTGTAAGCGTGCAGATTTCTGAACGACCCCCTTCCCTCACACTTCCAATAATATCCAGGTAAACACAGCGTCTTCATGAGCGTCTTGCTGCTGTGTTAGTGGGCGGGGCCGCAGGTTTGAATTTTGCGGGTTTGCGCGCGCAACCATTGTTTCGTAACGACGTCACGCCGAAACGGCTGAAGACTCGTTATCAAGACGATTCATTTAAACCACTATGAGTCGACTCTTTTATAGATGAATCAATAGTTTTAAAAACTGTCCACTTTCAGATTTAAGCTTTAGCTGGATATTGCACTTCACTAAGAGCTGTGTTACACACTACATGGAAGGTCATTTTTAAAAACCCATAATAGGGGCTCTTTTATACAGATAAAATTATAAATACTCTTTTAAACAACTTCAATACAAAAATATAAACTTTACATTTGAATTTAAGCCAGTTGGAGCTCTTTTTATAAACGTTGCAGTTACCAATTAACACACCCGGCCGCTGGCGGCTGTTTTGATACATTGTCAGAAAACAGATACAATCTTTGCTACAAAGTAACTACAGTATTTCACTGCACGTTACCCTCAGTAACTTTAAGACACTTAAATAACATGTTATCTTCACATTTCAATGACATTGTGACAGAGTTTACCCACCTAAAAGATAGAAATATGAGTCAAAGTTTCGTTGCTGTTCACAGTCGAGTCGCTCTCGTAATGACAATCCAGCAGCTCATCGTTACCCTAGCAACCTCAGACAACAAACTGTCCCACTCATTTTCTCCACTCAAGATAATTCAAATGAATAAAACATTAGAATTACAACAATAGAATTCCTTATATACAATAATTATTATATTTAGTTATAAGGAATAAATATATGCATATATATATATATATATACATGTGACTTATCATTCAGAGTGTCACACAATCACTATCTGTTCATTAGCTGCAGGGGAGTTCTCAAAATTTACCTGAGCTCTAACTCCCCTCTTACCTTGCAAACGGGAGGGACCCCCGGGCTCGAGGATCTTATGAGCTCAGGGCTCTCTCCCAGGACAACTTGCCAAACTAGCTTTATAATCAATTATCAGCTAAGTGTGAACTCTTGAAAGCAATTTTAATCAGTATTTAAATGCAGTGAATAAAGGTGACCGAGATTATATGACTTGATTTAATTTCTGTATAAGCTATTGATTAACAAAAAACTAAACCTTTTGTTTTATTTCAGTGTGTTCTAATGTTTGCTATGCAATCTATCATTTGAAGCGAATTTGTTCCCCATATTTGTAACAGATTCAACAAGGCTCATATACAAACAAACTGCTTTAGGTTTGAAGTTTTTTTTTGGGGGGGGTGGGGGTCCCTTATTTTTACATCCCAATGTTGACAGGTATGGTCTTAAGTGCAAATAAAAATACAACATGCATTAATAGTTTTTAAAGAATCTACTTTTATTAATCATTTGTCGTCCGACTGCATTGCAGTGAGCTGTTGCTATTGCTGCAGATCAGGCCATGCGAGGAAAGCTTTCAATGGGCCAAACTCCAGTGCACAATGTTTCCGTTGTGTTGCAGTGCAAAACACATGCAGCCGTGGCTGGATCCGTTGACCCGACGCGCTCTGCATTTCTAAATAAGCCAGGTAACACGAGAAGCCTGTTTTCCTTTCAGCTTTCCTCTACAGGGCAGGCCCGGTGTCTGTCTCTCTCTCTTTCTGTTTTTCTCCTAATACTTTCACTTCTATGTCCATCACCATCTCTTTTTCCTCCCTCCCTCCCTCCCTCCCTTCAGCACTGACCTACTTTTCAACTGACCTGTTTATGCAAAAGCCTCCATGCGCTCCAGTCACATAAAGGGGGACAAAGGGGAAGCAAAGCCCAATTGGTGGGACTGCGCTACTGTCACCAGCGCTGTTGTTTGGAGAACATTACCTGCTTCAATAGTGTGTGTGTGTCAGAGCTTATGAAATGGGTTATGACATCGAATGACACTGAATGAATTGTACTCGATGTATTCATGCAGTTATGAGATGCTGGTTGCGTTGGCATTTTTCGTTCAGCACAGATTTCTATACAAAGAGAGACATTACGTGTGACCCTGGAGCACAAAAACCAGTTTTATGATGCATGGGTGAATTAAAAAAATACATGCCATGAGTCAAATTTGTAGATTTTATCACCCAAATAATTTAAATTTTAATTAAATATGTTACAAAGTCATTTTGTAAATTTACTTCTGTCAATATATATTAACTTTATTGCTAAGAACTTAATTTGAACAACTTTAAAGATGATATTTAGGTTATGATAATATTTATTTATTGATGTATTTATTTAAATTTTGTTATTATTACTGTTATTCTTTTTTATAAATTATTATTATTATTATTATTATTATTATTAATAATAATAATAATAATAATTATAATTAAATTTTTTATTACTATTATTATTTTATATGTATTTAATAAAATTATTATTAAATATTATTGCTATTATTATATTATTATTTTTCTTTTTGATATTATTATTTTATTAAATTAATTGATTTGTTGTTGTTATTATTATTATTATTTATATTCTGTTGTTGTTGTTGTTGTTGTTGTTGTTGTTGTTGTTGTTGTTATAATTATTTTTATTAAACGGTCATGCGGTCACACTGGACTTTTTCTCCCCATACGCATGCGAATGCGTCAGAGCAGAAATGCTAGTTCATGCATCAAGTTTCACAGTTCACTGCTTTGCAAAGTTCAAGCTTGGTGAACTCTGACCTGCGAAATCGCATCACTTGACTGCGTGAGACCAATCGAGAATCAAAACATGACCTCTCTGTACAGAAATTTAATATATGGAGCAATCGCTCACTTTTTTAAATGTCTAATCATCTTGTTTAATCCCGCTCCTTTTCGCAGCGCCGTACGACAGAATTTCACACGCTCAAACTCCTAGTGTGACCGCAGCTTAAATAAATACAATTATTATTATTATTTTATTAAATAATTTATTATTATTATTATTATTTATTTAATTTAATATTATTATTATTATTATTATTATTATTATTATTATTAT
>CAIGQZ010016425.1:1598335-1616003 GCA_903798205.1 Danio tinwini
TATTACTAAATAGGGAATAATAATAGTATATACTCACTGGCCACTTTATTAGGTACACCTTACTAGTACCGGGTTGAACCCCCTTTTGCCTTTAGAACTGCCTTAACCCTTCGTGAGAGATTTAACAAGGTACGTTCAGTACGTTGTGCGTTCAGAGATGCTCTTCTGTATACCTCAGTTGTAGCGAGTGGTTATTTGAGTTACTGTTGCCTTTCTATCAGCTGGAACCAGTCTGGCCATTCTCCTCTAAACTCTGGGTGCAAATGCCTTGTTGATGCCACAGAACTGCCGCTCACTGGATATTTTCTCTTGTTCAGATCATTCTCTGTAAACCCTAGAGATGGTTGTGCGTGAAAATCCCAGTAGATCAGCAATTTCTGAAATACTCAGACCAGCCGTCTGGCAACCAACAACCATGCCACGTTCAAAGTCACTTAAATCACCTTCCTTCCCCATTCTGATGCTTGGTTTGAACTGCAGAAGATCGTCTTATTTATTTATTTATTTATTTTGATGGTCCGTCTGTTGAATTTAAGTTACATTGCTTCTACATGCCAACCAATTCTCAATAGATTAAAGTAAACTGTTAGGTTGTGGTTAGAGTTAGTATAAGTTGACATGTACTTGCAAAGTTTCTTGTAGTCAGTTAATTGTCTGTTTAGCAGCAGTATCAACAGGTATTAAGCAGACAGTCTAATACTCAAATGGACCATCAAAATAAAGAGTTACCCCTAAATGCATAGAGTTGCTACCTTGTTATTAGCCGATAAGAAATTTGCGTTAACGAGCAGTCGGACAGGTCTACCTAATAAAGTGGCCAGTGAGTGTATGTTGTGTGTGTGCATGCATAAAATTACCACTTTAAAATTTCTAAGTTTAAGATATGAGTAAATGGCAGTAATTCAATATTGGCACTGGGGCAAATGTGTCATTAAAAACTTTTCTTATAATATTCTATAGCATGATATAGCATTCTAAGAAAAGGTATCTGATATAATATAATGAAGCATGAATATGTATGTCATTTGCCATGCTTATGAAGTGATGGAAAACTTTGAAAATGCACCTGGAAAATGCTTGAAAAGTGCTTAAATTTGACTTTGGAAAATAAGAACGAACCCTGAGTCAGTGTTGAGTAAATGATGGCCAAATTATTATTATTTTTTTGGATAACCTCTCCCTTTTAAAAGTAAAAACACCTGAAAGATCTGCTGACCTCCACGTGTCCTCATAAGTAGGACAGTCTGTTCCATACATGCAAATCTGCACAATGAGAATACAGAGGAACTACAGAAATAAGGGTTTAATTAGTGCTGTCTGCTGGCAGAGTGTGCCCAAAAGAGAAAATAAAGTTTGCATCCTGTTCGACTACATTACTTGTGTATGTTTATGAGGAAAATAAGCACATTGTGTACTGCAGCGCGTATCGGGTTACATTATGAATAATTGTCAGTGTGAATATCAGTTTGCGGAACTCCGCCACGTTGTTTGGTACTAGTTTAAGCAGAACACTGAGTAACTAGGTCAGTGTTACATAAGTTAAATAAGCCTCCGGTGAAGCTAGAGCGATGTGTGTCAGTGTGTCAGTATCTCATGATAGACTAGATAGAGATATTCAATGCTTCTGCCCTTCTGAAATATTAAGCCAGATAAAGCAGGATGTAGGGCATTCATTCTTGCCTTTGTTTACTATGTTTCCAACATTCTTATATATACCTAAACATTTGGTTTCCTGGTGTACTCATATATGCTGAGCACCCCTTACAAATCTCTTTACTTTCTATAGGAGGATTAACAATATTATATTTGGTGAAACTAGAGAAGATTAGATACTCCCTTCAAAGACATAACAGAATGTTTGTCAAAATTTGGAAGCCCTTTTTTTTCTTATGTTAAAACTCTCCAGCTGGATCTAGATTGATCACCCTTGCTAGCTCTTGACGATAATAATACATTAGTTTGTAATCTTTCATTACTTGAATTGTACCATTGAGATTGTTGCATAAACGTAGACATCTGCCCCTCATTTAGTTGTGTAATTGGGTTTTATATTATTTCATTATTATTTTATTTATGTAATTTTTAATAAAGGTTGTTTGATATGTTTGTAATATATAAAAATGTTAAATAATAAAAAAAAACATTATATTTGTGCATATACAGTTGAAGTCAGAATTATTAGCCCCCCTGTTTATTTTTTCCCCCAACTTCTGTTTAATGGAGAGAACATTTTTTCAACACATTTCTAAACATAATAGATTTAATAACTCATTTATAATAATGGATTTATTTAATTTTTGTCATGATGATAGCACATAATATTTGACTAGATATTTTTCAAGATACTAGTATTCAGCCTAAAGTGACATTTGAAGGCTTAACTAGGTTAGGCAGGTTAGGGAAATTAGGCAAATCATTGTATAATTATGGTTTGTTCTGTAGACTATTGAAAAAAAAAATTGCTTAAAGGGGTGAATAATTTTGACCTTAAAATGGTTTATATAAAATTTAAAGCTGCTTTTATTCTAGCCAAATAAAACAAAAGACCTTCTTTAGAAGAAAAATTATAGGAAATTATAAGAAATACTGAAAATGAAATATAATTTGGGTAATATTTAAAAAAGAAATAAAAATTTAAAGGGGGGGCTAATAATTCTGACTTCAACTGTACTTTAGACTAGTCCGTACCGAAGCCAAATCTGGAGCTAATCTAACAAAATAACTTATGAACAGTCAAAAAATTAGTAGCCCAAATCTATATGCTGGGGAAAATGATTAAACTAAAAGAAATGTAAAAAGAGGAAAAATCAAGAGAATCAAAAATATGAGAAATTGTGTAGATTGTATTTTTTTATTTTACAATATTTGACACAGGGTGTCTGCGGGGTCTTACGTTTTAAAAGTTAATAAATCAATTTAGAGAAATTGAAGGCCTTTAAAAACTATTAAAAAGTCTTAAATGTTATTTTACAGAGAAATTACACTTTGCATCATTTTTGATTATACAATGTATAGCTGTTTGATAAAGTTTGCCTGAATTTATTCTGCGAATATAATGCTGTGTGGTTTATGAAATCAATTACTGTATGAAGTTCTGCTAGATTTGACTTCATGCTGCTTTATTTACTTCAGTAACCAAGGTAGCTCTGATATTTCAGCTGTTCTATTGACCTTATTTTTTTAATGTGGTAGTGTGCTTGTTTGGCCAAACTACTTGGTCAAATGGTTACACTACTTACTCTACAAACAAGTGTGTTCAAGACTATACAGACAAAGCAGAATAATATAATATGAAAATATCAGTTTGCAACATCAAGCAGCAAAGCGAGCTGTTTTTAACGTCTAAAAATGAATGGAAGTAAATAGTACCGGGAGTCTCGAGCCAAAAAGATTCAATTGGCTGTGCCTGCTCATACGCAGAGAAAAAGGTCAATAGTCGGCACATGCTGGATTAGCATTTTTTTTTCAGTAAATGAATAATGTTTTAGTTTAGGATTAGTTTCTTACTATTAGTATTTAGTAAATATACTGCAAGTTAAAATGTCGCCAAATGTTACCTGAGGTTTTAAAATGTATAAAAAGAGTCTTTAAAAAAGGTCTTAATATTAAATTTCACTCTCTGGTCCCTGTATATACTCTGTGACATGAATTTTTGTGAATTGTCAACATGACGTTTTATGCACCAAACCAATTTAGTTTAAATGCACCAAAATATATTACAAAAATATATAATAAAATATATTACAAATAACATAAATACACTAACAATTTCCTGTAGAATCTACAGTCATTTACTGGCAGCAGTTTGCCAGTAACTTACTGTAAATCAATTACAGCAGAAAACACTGTATTTACATTTACAGAACCATTTTTATTGCTGATTATGTATTTATAGAATTGTTTGAACATCTTTACTGTAAAATATTCAGTAATTTTCTCACTGCATAACTGCATAAATACATTTCATATTACAGTTAAATACTGTAATTTACAAAAACCATTCAGTGTATATTCATTCATTTTCTTATCGGCTTAGTCCCTTTTAAGTGTTTATTATTATTGTTATTTATATATTTATTTATTCATTTATATATATATTTTTATTTATTGCTTGCTCAATCAACTGAATTTTTATTCTCAACTTGCTTCAGTCAAACTAAAACTTAAGCCTCGTTCACACTATGAGACATTTATTTCAATGGAGAGTGGGCATGTCGAGCGACACTACGAAGTTGAGAATCCTTCAACTTAATGCAAATGATGAGCAACTTTCTTGAGCAACAGCCAATAGGAGCACCAATAGAGCTCACATGATCCTCTCTCTGCTTGTTTAGAGGCCGGTTGTATTTTCCATGCTGTAGGTGTACTCAGACCTGCATTTGCAGTAGGTCAACACCCAGAGCGACGGGCAGCTACAAAGTTGCTGCTAGTGTGAATGAGGCATTAAGTATAACAAAATAAATAATAGCTTAAACCTTTTGAACTAATTAATTTAATTAGCAAAGTCAAGACAACAAATTTTTTTTGTTGTATCATTTTTTTAGTGTAACTGCATAAGCAGATGAAGTATTAAAGACAAACACGTAAATAATGCAACAACTTTTTTTATTTTTTTTTGTAGGATTTTTGAAATGCACCCAACCCTAGCACTGAACATTAGTGTTTTTACAATATGCATCTATTTTAAAACAGAGCAACAGAACAGCAGTGCCACAGTCTACTAAACACCAAACAAACATTGTTCTCGTTTTTTCTTCTTGATAAAACTGTAAGAAAATAAAAAATCAAACATCACTCAGTTTGAAACACACTCAAAGGACGAAAGTGTTGACATTGTGGTGAGCAGTTACGAAATCACAGTAAACAGGAAGTGATCAAATGAACAACACTTGGCCCCCCAAAACATTTCATTAAAAAAGTACAATACAGTGTTGTGAGTAAAAATATTTTACATTTATACACAAGTGCCATAAGTTAAATTGACATGTAGACTTGTTTCGAAGAAAAAAAAAAGGGGGGGGGGGTATACCTGAAGATTTGTTTTACAAGCAATCTTCTAAAAGTAACAAAAAATATATATATAATTAAACCCCATTTTAGCAGGAAAACATTGTATAGGGCATTGAGTGATTAGCAAAGATTCCAGCCAGTTAAAGAGCGACAAAACTGCATCATCAGCAAGCTGAATCGCTTAACTGGGGCCTCAAGGGCAAATGGTCAAAGTCACTGTGCTAGTAGTTATCCATTTATACTGATGTAAGCAGGGTGGAGCTTTCCTGTTAACCCCATAATCATAATAAGAGCAAAACATTCCTATCATGTTCATAACCAGAAAGGAAGTGGAAATGGTTTTGAATTAAGCTCACTTTATAACAGGACATCAGTCAATTTTTACATCAGTCAAAGAATAAATAGGGAGGTCACATCATAGGGAAGCTAAATGTTTACATTTAGGATTGCCTGGAAAGACAATTTACTCTTAATGCCAAGTAGTGTTTCAAGACTAGACATTTTCAATGACTTATAAATGCAGTGAAAACACACTTTAGTATCTATAACATGAAGCTTACATCAACCTGCTAATGTACTTGTAAAGGCTTTGGGGCATTTTGTCATTTTCCTATAAAACGAGAGTTTCTAAAAAAAATATTGAATTGCAAACTGTTAAAGTAAAAAAAGGAGTTTTATATTAAGTGGCGTCTCAAACAGCAAACACACTCATATTGTACAGTATTTTTTAATTCATTAGTCGCTGAACTCCTAATTTTTTTTCCATGTCATGTTTTTGTTTTCTTCTTAAAATATATTTATATATAATATTTATATCACATTTTATATACAAAGCAAGTGCCTGATCAAGAGGAGTAGTAGCTAGGCTGCTGAATGTGGGATAGGAGATGGGGAGCACTAGTTGGAAAGTAGCAAACGGAGGTAGGGAGAAGACCGAGGTATGAACTTAAAGCCATGTTTCTTTGGTCAAGGGAACATTCCCTGAATCATCTGGTGTTTGGTATGTTTAAAAATGGTGCAAAGCCATCTGCGGATTTAAGTTGAGGCCATAAAAAAAAGAAAGCGGCACTTGAAATCATCCATTTACAATAAGAATCCATTACAATGTCTCACAGATGTTGGATATTGCTATTGAATCGAATGTACACTTATTCTGGGTTCACACCAAAGACGGAGCGCTGCATTACTAGAACTAGTTTACTCACAGGATGTTTTTCCCCTCATGTAAATTATTCCTAATTCCACACATTCCTGGCAATACTTTGTCTATTCATGCATTTGCATTGACTTTTTGTGTAATTTACTGATGCACTTTTGTGTTTGGTGTGAACCCAGCATTATGTTGACATCTGGCAAAATATGGGTAAGTGCGATCGATAACATCATTAATGTCTTTGTTATAAAAGTGCTGCTAGAACCTTGCTTGAAGGTTAAACAAAAGCAAACCAACAAAAAGGTGAGTCTATACATTATGGTACAATGCATTAGATCGAAGATGTCCACTTCTCTTTTCCCTGAACAGGGAATGGGTGAGAGGTAGAGGATCATGATGTGACTACGTTCAAAAAGTCTCAGAGGGCTTAAATCCAATGCTTAAGTTCAGTTGTGTCTCTTGTTGCGACTGTTATGCATACTGGATTCCTTTCTTCCACATTCAATGCTTTCAACAGAGCTGTCTTTCTTGGAAAACCCTGCACTCGATTGGCTTCCAGGTTGAGACAAGGCCAGGTAAGGGTGCTGAGGTAATGGCTGGAAATTAGCAGGCGGCGTCGTGGGTGAGTCTTGAAATGATGCTCTGCCGTCACTTTGAGCCCTATGCTTGAGTCTCAGTTTGTGTGGTAGGGCAGTGCCTTTGATTTCTGCTTGACCGTCTTTGCTCTGACTTGGAGAAAAGGAGTTCTGGGTCATGAATATGTGCGGGTGATAGCTGCCTGTGTCGGAGCAAGAGGATGAGGGAGACTCATCATCAGTGGAGCCCTCTTTATCAGAGCTCCTGGGATCCCCATCACTTGAGGAGCAGTCCTTTCCTGAGTGAGCCTCAAAATACTCTTCTTGACTCAAACCTCCTTCATAGGTCAACACTGGAGGCTCGTCGTTCTCCATAGTGCTGTTTGGACAGTGATGCACCTGTGTTTCATCTGCCTCCTCTGGTCTTATTTGAAGATCTGGAGCAGCAGCATTTATCCTGGACATTTGTCTCTGAACAATGTAAGCCTGCCTTTCGACTGCCTCATCATCTGGGAAGTCATAAGATGGAGAGTCAAATGGTCTTCTCTCTAGCTGTTTGGAAACCAGGCTTCTGGGACTTCTGCCATGTTCCTCTGTAGCCTGAGTAAAGTTCTGCTGATCTTTTGGAATAATGTCCTGACTTTCCACAGGATATGAGGCAATGCTAGAACGGTATGAGATGACACTTCTTTGAGCAGACTGTGGCATGACTGGACTTGCAGCAGTCTCCTGGTGGAGTTGCTTCTGTTGGTTGGTTGAATAGCCTGGTTCGATGGTGCGCTGGTGAAGTACAGCAGGCAGTCTTGAATGAATGTTAAACATCATCTGTGATGTGGTGTTACTGACAATGTCCATCTCTAGACCCATCCCTTCCTGCTTAATGTCGTATGGCAGTGGCTCTGGGCTATCCCGTGAGGAGCCGTCAGACATATCGGATAGGGAACCTCTTGGAGAGTACTTCGCCATTTTCACATTGCCATCCCCTCGACTAGACTGCTCGGCTTCAGAGGAATCGGAGTTCATCATCATCTGAGAAACACTGGAGTAACCACTCGTGTAGAAGTGACTGGTAGTAGAGGAAGATGAGGAGCTGCTGCCAGAAGATCTATTGACAGCACTACCAATCTGCTGACTCTTTTCCATATAGGAGGCTGTGCTTATCAGCCCAAACCTGAGTTTAAGCTGTAAAAGTTCAGTTTTCAGGCGTACATTCTCATCATTCAGTGCAAGAACTCTGTTCTCTAGGATCATGTCATTAAAGCGGCGTTTCTCTCGAGAGCGCTTGGCTGCCTCATTGTTCTTGCGGCGCTTTTCCCAGTAGGATGCATCCTTTTTCTCATCCGAGATGAACTCACGCTTGCGTCGACAACTCATGTTGTTTGGCTTTGGTTTGAGAAGGCGGCTCTGGCGAGGGATGTCTTGAGGCGAATGAAGATCACTGTAGTCTGAAAAGCTTTCTGTGTTCTCTAGGGTTTCACTGGAATTTGTTGAAATTTGTAAGTTTAAACTTTCCATTTTGCTTCAATGGGAGCCAGCTTAAGATTCCGGCTTCACCATTGGAAATGCAATTGAATGTAGAAACGGGGATGAGGTGAAGGGAAGAAAGGTCTGCAAGATATCCTGATGTACCGTAGACTGGAATATCTTGAACTAAGTAGCTGGATCAGCAAAGACTTGAGGTATTTTTGCTTCTGGAAAGCTGAACCTCATTGATTTTGTTGATGTGAATCTCGAGAAAGTATCTTTAGATGATCAAGTGTCCAAGTTGGCTAAGAAAAGCAAGAATAGGTGTACCTCTATATGAATCCCCTGCATTTAACAGATCAAAGGAATCCCTCAAGTAAAATCTTCTCTCTGTTATGTGCACAATGTAGGTCAATCTATGAAACAAAAGGGGTGCAACAGTCCTCAAGTACAGAGCTGATCACCAGATTTGCTTAAAGGATTTTGACCCTGTTTCTTTGTCTTCACTTTTATTCCTTTATGTAACCTCTCTATCAAGCCGACAGAGATGTGTTCCAGTGCCTTGGGCGTGTTGGAGGATATAGGTCACTCGGTCTGCCCCAGCTTGTCAACCTCTTGGGGAGGGGTGCTGCTGCTCTCAAAGCCTCCAGCTGGCTGTTCGATGAAAGGCTGCAAACATGAAAGAGAAAAGACAGATTTGTTATTCCTCAAAAGCTAAATCAATTCATAGTTGAGGCACTTAAAAATCTTTAAATTTGCTATGGCATTCCAGTTTAACAGAAACTCTTCACACCTCTCTTTATGGCTGGGTAATTAGAATATTTGGAAGTGGAATGTTTAGCCGTTCCTTTGTCATGTTCTAGTGCTGCATCTACTCAACCTTGAGAACCATGGAATACTTTTTGTTGCCCAGCAACCACTGTCTGACCTGCTAACCCCTGCTATTGATTCCTGTCTGCGACCCTTAACCTTTACTCTCTGGCTAGACATTGGACTCTTATTATGCAAAGGGAACGCGGTTAAGAATGCAGTCAGAGATTACCCAAACTATGTTTCTCCTCAATGAGATCCAACAAAAATGACTTGAAATTAGTATCTTCTTTCTGACACAAGTTCAGCATCACCCTTTGCACAGATTTCCATCAAGACTGCAAACATGAATTCACATCTGTTAAGCATTACTAATGAACACATGATTTGCTTTAAAATTTTGAAACCATATCCAGTATTGCATCATCTGCTCTTAAGGAAACAGTGCAAGATGTTTCAGCTTTTCCAACATTAACATCAAATGTTACAACACATCTCCTGGCTTCACAATCCGAATGGTCTGGTGCTCCGATATGCAGTACTGAATTCAAAAACATTAACAGTGACTATTCATTAAAAGGCTTCCAATGAAAATATCTGAAAATATACGTTAGCTGACAAATGAGAAGCCCGAAAACCTCATAACAAGTATTAATATAATGGCAGATAAACCAAGGTCAGACAGAAGGCAAGTCATGGTTTATGATCTGCCGATTGGGAGCTTTGCAATATGGGTCAGGCTTTTCTGGAAAAAAGGGGAGCAGAGAAACATTCCATCAACGTGAGTTCAGATCCAGGGGTGGTAACTGTTTCAGCCATCTAAGAATGAACACTAATGGAAAAGCAGAGTCTCTGGTGGTGATTAACTCGGCAGCCAGTGGGCAATTCTACATCACTGTGATCCCATCATGACCTAGACTGAGCCATAACTACATGTTGCAATGTCAGGTTTTTCAGATACAAACGCCCAATTTTGCTTTATGCAAATTTGCACTTTTAATTTGCAACTGATATTCTCACATATGCTTTGACTCTCTCAGTTTAATATCTGGCTTCACTAATTTCTACTAATACAAGAACGGCAGTATAAATAAATATACAGTAGTCAGCATTTGAAGTGGATCAAAAATGTTTTTCAAATTGAACCTAAGACAAGAATAGGTGGTGTTGGATAGTTTTTAGGAGAACTTTGAAAGGTTTGGATCCAATTCGGATGTTGACTACTGTGGTTCAGAACTAAGTTTTCTTCTAGTCACTTCTATTTTCTTACTTTTTAAAGGGATAGTTCATCCAAAGATGAAATTGTATCCACTTGTTCCAAATCTGTTTGAGTTTCTTTCTTGGGTTGAACACAAACAAAGGTATTTTAAAGAAACCTGTTACTATTGACTTGCATTTGCATTTCTTACCATGCATGTCAATGGTTACAGGTATTCAGCTTTCTTTCAAAATACCATGTTTTGTGTTTAACAGAATAAAGAAACTCATAAAGGTTTGAAATCAATGAGTACATTTTCATTTTTGGTTGAACTATCGCTTTAAAGAGCAGCAGTAAAAGAGACTCTTAATTCAGGCCATATTTGCATATCTATAACAGTAACATGCCTCTGCAGCATTATGACATCTGGATCAGAAATTACCCAGATTGAATGCAGTGTAATCCCATTATCTGGCTGCCCCTTTTTATGTTCTCCTCATTCCAGACATCTGAGGGAACATTACGTAATTACAGACAGCTTAAGTCTCCTTTATTGGCTGCAATCTAAACTCTCTCTGGTTTTAGCTGGTAATAAAATAGGAATAAATCTGGCCAAAGCTGTTAAAACTTCCTCCTTCAACTAGTGTGCACTGAAAAAAATTCTATATTATATGTTAACAAAGCACAATGTTATTAAAATGGAAGTGATGTTAATCAGGTACTCATTTGCATATGAAAAGTGACTCCTTCCCTGAATGACCCACTGACCTAGAAACCGAACGGCTAGTGAGGAAAAAACTGGATCTTTTCCCTTGTGCTCAAATATAGGTCAGGAGTGGAACAGGCATCACGAGAGCGAGAGTTGGAGACAGAAAGGGCAAGAGAATTAAAGAGTTTGCTAAAAATAAAGAGGTGAGGGATGGATCGAGGATAGATGGAGAAGGAGGGCATGAGGAGAGCCTTGAGAGATGCTTGCAAGTAATTTAATGAACGGAAGCTACATAAACATTGGAGATTTTTAAGATGCCCTAACAAAATGAAAAGACAACCACCACACAATTTTCCATTTATCAGTGAGAACCGATTTCTTTTTTATTATTAATATAGTGGTTCTATGACTTACATGCCAAATGTAAAATCTTTGTTCGCAAATTTTGATTCAGATCATTGCATAGGCTGAATGATTAATATTGTTGAGTACACTATTACTATTTTAATGCACTTCTGGAATTGGAAAGAAGTTCATTAAAATGCACTTCATTTAAATGATACTATGCTTTTTTTCACTTAATATATTGCAATTAAAGGAAATTTGTAGTCTATTAATAATGGTGGATGAGTTTAATCTATCACCCACACCCTTAAATCACTAAACTTTATCTTCTAACATTAGCAACTCATGATAAAAATCTAAACTACTGAAATGCCAACTATTAAATCACTCATGGCTCACTTGTTACTTGTTTAAAACTGAAATAGTTTAATTTAAAAACATAAATATAATAATCAAATTTTATTGCTAATATTCAGTTTTGTGCACTTTTAAAAGGCATGTTTAAAAACTGAAATAATATAATTAAAAAATGCACTTAATTTAAAGGCTACCGTGCCTCTTTCACTTCAAATATTGCAATTGAAAGAAGTTAGTAGTCTATTAATAATGGTGGATGCGTTTAATCTGTCACCCACACCCTTAAATCACTATCATCTTCTAACATTAGCAACTAATTATAAATATTTGAAAACGCCAACTATTAAAGACTCATGACTCACTTGTTACTCAAATGTTATTGATCACCATGACAAGTGGATTAATGAACTCATTAACTTTGCTGAATGACCCGCAATTAGCTAAGCTCAAAATTGTAATAGTCCAATAAAATGCTTTAATGTGCCCTATATATGTGACATGGGTTACATCTTGCGCACGTGAGCTCTCATTAGAGAAGAAATAGCACGTCTGGCCCACTGTATAGTATTAAATCGGGCGAGGCCTGGAAACTATAATTCAGCTCAAATGTTTCATGTGTTGCTTTACAGCCGCTTCGGTAATGGAAATAATGGGAGAAGGAGGCAGGGGGGTGCTGGATTTCATTGTGGCCATGTAATTGACCCTGGGGCAGAATGTAATATTCGGCACGTGGGTTGGGAGCTCAGTCTTTTTTTGTCTCTGAATTCCACGCCCGGGTTTATCTGCTCCAGTAGGACGAGGGCAGGCCTTGGACAAGCAGGAGGAGTTCCAGGCCAACTCTTTCTATAAACACACTCATATCATCCTCTGTTGAAAAAAATAAATGCTTTGACCAAGTCCATGTGTTTGGGCAGTCACATGTGCTCTCCTGCCCCACAAAACTAAATGGCAATTTGCCTCTCCCTGTTAGCCACATAGGCACAATAATAGCCCGCCTCCTCCCTATCTTCCCTTTTCTTCCATTATAAGAAATCTACAAGGTGTTTATTGCTTGGAGGTCATTAAACACATTTAATGACACTGCACCTCTTTTTATTTTATAATTGTAATCTGAAAGATTCTGCTATTTTACATGCATTACCAGGGCTTCTGCTGGGTCTTAAAGTGTCTTAAATCTCTTAAAATTTTAGGCCTTAAAGTTTTAAATTTACTGAAATATATTGTAGGTCTTAAATCTTTTTTAAACAGGTTTTATTTTTCCTCTGTTCATGTTTTGCTACCAAATCTGGCCAAAACCCATCCAATCATCAACAATCCATCTCAGTAAAACTTTATTTAAAAGGTAATTCTTAACTCTATTCATCATAATGGTTTAATTATTGTCCTTACAATAACATTAGTTTAAAAGTACTCCATGTATTAGCTGCTGAGGACACCAACCTGGGCAGATTGTTGTGCATAGATTTAATTTATTATAGTTTTTAAAACTTTTAATATATAATTTAAAATTATTTCAAAGAAAGTTTATGTTGGAAAAGTGTATGGATACAAACAGAGCTTGCTTGTTTTTACACGATATTTAAAATATTTTGCTAAGAATCAGTAAAAACATTTAGATTTTTTATTATTAATGTATTATTAAATGCATTAAATTAAAATAAAAGTATTTTCTATTTGGGCCATTTAAAAAAAATCTTAGTGTTTAGCTCTTTATGAGTCTAAAATTTCATTCATAATGGTCTTAAAAATGTCTTATAGTCTTACATTTAACTTGGTGAATCCTGCAGAAACCCTGATTACTCTAATGTGTGTTATTATTTGTAATTAATTTTTTTTTTTTTGGGGTAGGGGGGATTGGTGTATTGTTGCTCCCTATGCCGGATTTTCCTGCACTGGTCTGTAAACTGGCAGCATCTTTGTTCTTTGTTATGGCAGATGAGGGTGTGTTTTCTCCAGGTTTATGACCTACATTCTGCGCTGGCACACAAAGCCGTTTGTCTGATGCCCCCGTTCCCTTAAAAACCCTGTTTTATTTATTTCACAACTTCTCAGTCTCTCCATTATGCAATTCTTAACACAAAGTCTGCGTTACATCCAAACAAACCTACAAGTAGTCGAGTAATCTTACATTTTAGGTATGCTTGACTCTTTTTCATTACAGTCCATGTTTGCTTTGTGTTGATCTCTAAAATCTGTGATCCAAAGGTTTGATCGAAAACAAAAATGTGTGCAACTTAAACAATGATTACACCTGTAATCAAAGATGAAATTAAAATCAGTTCTGAGGAACTCTATGGAGAAAAGCAATAATGCAAAATTGAATATATTTATCTTATATTTAAATATCATGCAAATTTGGAAAGGCCTGATCACCTTAATTAAAGCACAGCTCCATAAATACAACACAATGGTATTTTACTATCGGACAGAACATCTACACAACGTTACAGGAATTGCTTAATCATACTGTTTACGAGATATTTGCGTTTCGCTTGACAAACTTATCTAATATGTCCCGGCATTTGACATCTCGCACACTGTGAACCAAGTTAAAAATCTTGATGCATATCAATACAATAAACTAACTTTTATGTTGAAGCTTAGCATGTTTCAGACTTGTAGTTGATTATATTTTACATGCAAGAAAAGCACATGCAAGCTAATTTTTTAGACTTTGCTTTAGACAACGCAAGAAAGTTGAATGGTCGCCAGTTGGTGCCAGGAAAGAGTTAACTGCTCTAACTCCTCTAACGTAAACACCCGCGTTAACCTTTACTGAGCAAGGCTACACGTGACAGCGAGAAGTGTGTCCGGGATTTTTTCCTCCCAAACAGCCGCATTAACTTACTAACCCAATTCAATACCCGATGAGAGAATGTCATTGACAAACTTTAAACAATAACTTTATATAGCGACATTTATATGATATAATTTAACATGGTTTGCATTTGTTTCAGTCAAACTCCAAACTACATTCTCCAACTTAATTTTTTTATTAATTTATATTTATAGCACGCACCAAATTAAGAATTAAATGCGGGCATTGATGTTTTATTACTAAACAAAAGCATTGAGATATGTGCATGGTTTAAAAAAAAACGTGTATTGCAACACAATTATTTTATAGGCATCAAGTGCTTAAATGTCCTGTCAACAGTCATGAAAGATCCCGGCCTCGCCTTAACATTGCGAGAATGCACATTGAGCAACATCCGAATCAGCAATGAGCATGCGTAAACACACAAAACATAAACCACCAATAGAGCTTTGACTGTAAACGTACTTAAATAAATGCATTACACACAATTTATTTGACTGATCTAATTTGATATGGGCACAAATAAAAACAAATTAGATTACGCTAGAACCACCTCATCAGTAAACACAATATTTCACAAAGTAGTGAGTAAATTAAACATACGTACCCTTTGTGTCTTTTGTGCTCGTATCCAAATATTTTCCCGCTTATTTAATTTGAGTCTCTTTTTGTATCTTTTTGTATTTGTGACTAAAATACGAAGTGATCCGTGCAACACTAAACGCCGTGTTCAGTACGCGTGGGTTCCGCAGCGCGCGCGTGTTTTTGCCCCAGTTCCTTGTGTTGTTCTGGCGAGGCGCTCCAGTATCCTGCCGCTAGCTGCTTCTGTTTAGAAATGTATGTTAGTAGGTCAGCGGTTGCATAACAGGACGCTTCGGGTGCCTCGTCACGTTTTGTTTCTCTCGTTTGCCCCCACCTACCGCTCCCCTGCCCTCCCTCATCCGAAAAGCCTGTGGCGGCGAGAGCGCGGAACTGGGAGGGATCAGGCACCGGCCAGACCCGCTCTGTTATGGAGATACGCGTAATAGGGTTGACCTGATTCGGGTTTGTATTATTAAGGTTACATGACTGTTTTGCACGTGTGCTTCTGTTAATTATGTTACGTATCTAATAGGTTAGTCGTGCGTAATACTCAAGTTTTTAATTCACGAAGGCTTTAAGGAAACATTTTTTTTTGAATTTTTTAGACATGGTTAAACTAATGCATTCAAAGCATATACAGAAGCTCACCTTCTATTAAACTTATTGTTTTGCCAGCTGGTTTTATTTAGCTTATGTCAGATACATTAATACGTTTTTGTACAGTCATATTTCACAATAGAAATCATATTTTATGTGCACCCAGCATAAATGAATGAAACATTAAGATTTTTGTCATTCATTTGTAAGCAAATATTGACCCAATCTTATAAAATGTTGTGTTAAAGGGTTGTATTTTTTAACAAGTGTAGCCACCTAACATTTTTAGATTTATATTTACATATTTATATTTAAAAAAATTATTAAAATGTTAAATTCAACATAACAAGAGTGTAGTCTCCTAAAATCTTTAGGATTCTATATTTACATTTATTTTTCCATTAACATATTCATTGAGTATTTTACACCACTGTGTTAGAATAGTTTTATGTATTTTTTGCATATTTAATTGTGCATAGAATTTTTTTGCATATAATTTGTCTTTAAGTTTGAAAATAGGCCTCAATTGTTGTAAAATATATTTTATTTTGAATTAAACATGACATGGACATTTTCTTCATAGCTTATGTCATCCTCCAGAGTCCCATTACATGATCCAAAGGGTCCCTTTATTTTATTTACATCACAGATCCCCTCCCTTTTATTTATATCGGCAAACCCTTTGCTCATTTTTCAATAAAAAGTCAAATTTTTTTCTTAGTGATGGAAGTAACAGACACAATAGTATTACGCCGATGACCTTGAACTTAGTGTCCCGCTGCCTCCTCCCCCACTCTTCCCTCCCTGTCTTCAACAGTCTAATCCACCCAGCATCGTCTGGAGGAGGTTTCCATGACAACCGTTGCAATACCCGCCTAACGTCAAGCGCCGCCTCCCATTGAAGATCAGCCAGTCAAGGGTCAGTGGACCAGTAGAACAGAGGTGGCATGAGGGAAATTAACTGGAAAACAGACTAGTGGATGGGCCTGGAACATGACATTAGAGCTGAAGGGAAGCTTTGTTGTCTTGTTTTAGAGTTCAGCTCCTTAAATAGACTATTACAGCTATTTATATGGTCCTACGTCACCTGAAGTGCCTCAAGAGAGTTCAGATCTCAGAGGATTTTGGTATATTTGGAATCAGATCAGTTTATTCTTGGTCTAAGGCTAATAGGTGTATGATGTTAAGATCAAAGTGACTTGATCTTGAATCAGGTGATAGTCAAACAAGTCTTTGAGCGGTACTTCATTTGGTTTATTTGTATTATTGATGCAGTGCAAATGTGTACACCTGGAAAGAAAAACTAAATGATTTGGTGACCTCTTGTGGTTTGCAGAAGCAAGAACAAATGAGGATTGTGTGCGTGCTTATATTGTGTGTTAATTTATTGAAAATCATTCATCTTAATGTGAGTTAATGATTTAATAAAAATAAATAATAATATTATATAATACATTTTAAATAATTCATACTGTTTTGTTTACTAACGTTCACATTTGTTGTGCATGCTTAATTTTATTACCTTTTAATTTAACTTCCTTTTATAACCTTTTTTTATCCAACAAAACCTAAATCTAATCTCATTAAGCATGTTTAATAGACAACATGTGCAAACTTTATTGTATTAACTTTGCCTTTGTTTTTTGTAAACCTGCCGTATGATCTGCGTTTGCATATTGAGACATCTGATATGTCACTGCCTTCAGGGATTTGCTTATTTGTGTTAAAACGTGATGTTGAGAATTGTTCATGTCCAGACCTGTTTGTCTCAGGGATTCTGGGAATTTGACTAATTGCTGAGATAGTTTTTACATGAGAATTTGTTGCTAAAAAGATTGTGAAAGCAGTGTTGGTTGTCTTTCATGATAATTACACATTCTAAATATCTGAATAGATAGATAGATGGATGGATAGAAAGAGATAGATGGATGGGTGGATAGATAGATGGATAGAAAGAGATAGCTAGATGGATAGATGGATGAATAGACAGATAGAATGATGAATGGAAATAGATAGATAGATAGATAGATAGATAGATAGATAGATAGAT
>CAIGQZ010016425.1:1625317-1652799 GCA_903798205.1 Danio tinwini
CACACACACACACACACACACACACACACACACACACACACACACACTTCATTTATAACTATAGTCCAAACATCTAATTTTGCAAATCATTAAAATCTATTTAATTTTTAATGAGACCAACTCTTTAAGCTGCAACTTTCTTTGCCTGGAATGATTTGCAAAATGAGTTGCAATTGTAAATTTTTGTATGCACCACTGGGTCAGAGAATAAGAAACTTTTTAATACTGCAAAAGTTTGTAAAATGAATAAATGGATCGACACATTTCATAGATGATTAAAAAATAGCTAGACATTATATTAAAAAAGCAAACACTATATATAAAAAGTAGCTCTTAATTCATTGCATTCTATATATTACACTCTATTAAAATAAAACCGGCACATCAGCTTTATTTAAAGATTTGCCAATTTTCTTTAGCTGAAAATATATGATAATTTACATTACTTTGTAGTATAGGTGACTAAGTGATTTTTTTTCTTGTTATTCACACCAGAAAATGCTCATCCTGAGGTTTCTATGTGTAGTGCCACTCGATCAGATCTAAGACCTGTGAAGTGATAATGGCAACTCTACAAGGGCTTTGAGGACAAAACAAACACTTAATACACAAATACACTTCACTGAACATGTATTATACACAGACATCACCATTTTTGGAAGGACACTATATACTTGGTTAACTATGTTTATATACTGCCCAACCTATACACATCTCCTTATTTAAACAGTAATTTAGTAGTATTTTCACAAACATATCTGTTTTAATGGATCTTGATAGGATGTCTAATGTATCTCTGTCCACAACCTCTTAAAACACACTCAGGGCATATTTATATTAATCTCTGCAGTATTTACACTGAATTAAGTGCAGTGCTTTTGCATATTTTGTAATTTCAGCGAGGTTAATGATGGACTGTAAAAAATTATCATTGCATAACATTTCCATTTTCTTCCCCTAAAAAACTCTTTGGTTGCTTTTACAGTATGCTTTGGGTCATTCTCCATCTGCTCTGTGAAGTGCTGTCAAGTGAGTTCTGAAGCATTTGGTTGAAGCAAATGAGCATATATTAATGCCCAAAACACTTCAGAAATCATCCTGCTGCCTTTATCGGCAGTCACATCATCAATAAATACAAGAGAACAAGTTCCATTGACAGCCATAAATGCCAACGCTATGTCACTACTACCACCATGTTTCACTGCTTAGGATCATGAGCAGTTCTTTTCCTTCGCATTAATGTTGTCTGCCCATCACTCTGGTACAAGTTGATTATGATCTCATCTGTCCATAGGATGTTGTTACAGCACTGTGAAGACATTTTTAGAACTCTAATCTGGCCTTCCTGTTTTTCATGCTCTACATCTTGTACTCTGGTGAGGTCTTCTCTTAATTGTTGACTTTGAAACACATACTGTACACCTATCTCCTGGAGAGTGTTCTTGATCTGGCCAACTGCTGTGAAGGGTGTTTTCTTCACCAGGGAAAGAATTCTTCAGTCGTCCACCACAGTTGTTTTAGTGGTCTTCCGGATCTTTTGGTGTTGCTGAGCTCACTGGTGCGCTTCGATCTTTTAAAGAATGTTCTAAACAGTTGTTTTGGCCACGCCAGATGTTTTTGCTATCTCTCTGATGGGTTTTAGTTTTTTCAGCCTAATGATAGCTTGCTTGACTGATAGTGACAGCTTTTTGAATCTCATCTTGAGAGTTGACTGTAGCAGATTCCAAGTGCAAATAGCACATTTGAAATGACACACTCTGGACCTTTTATCTGCTCTTTGTAATTGGGATAATAAGGGAATAGTACACACTTGGCCATGGAACAGCTGAGAAGCCAGTTATCCCATTACCTTTGGTCCCTTAACAAGTGGGAGGCACATATGCAAACTGTTGTAATTCCTACAGCGTTCACCTGATTTGGGTGTAAATACCCTCAAATTAAAGCTGACAGTCTGCAGTTGAAGCACATATTGTTCATTTTAAATCCATTGTGTTGGTGTATAGAGCCAAAAATGTTAAAATTGTGTCGATGTCCCAATATTTATGGACCTGACTGTACATTTTTGTTTGGGCATGTCATTTTTCAGAAAATGTTCAAAAACAGGGACCCTGGTTAAGAGTCAAATAAGTAGTATGAACAAATTGAAAATGTATTTGAGTGTGTGTGTATCTGCAATAACCACAAACATATTTTTTTCTGTCCTTTTTCTGTCCAATGTTAATGCGTAAATCTCATTTACCCTGGCCTTCACACGCACTTCTCATCAGACAGTTTGTGGACAGCTTACACAACAGCTCTTACCAGCACTGAAATACTGTAAAGCAAAGCTGACAGCATGCATGTTTGTGTTTCATGCCATGAGGAGCAGCAGTGTGTTTGTCTGAATGAGACAAACAAACAAACCCTGCTGATTATGGCATGTTTCCTGTCTTCTGAGCAGTGTGTAACCTCTTGCTCTTGATCTGCGGGAAGCCAGTGTTTTCACACTGCATTAGTGAGTGATCAGATCAGGGCCATCTGCAGCAGAAACTGACACTTAATGGGGTTTTTACGTGGTATTATATTGTAGCTTGAGCTTGGCATGGGATAATCTGGACAGTGCAATCATAAAAATGCATTCTTATTCAACCAGAGTGTTATTAATAGTTTAATGCAAAACAATATAATAGCTTCTACCAAACCATCATAAATAGCACTCTAAAACGATGTCTCTTATGTATATACACATAAAAATACACTGTTAAAAAATTCTGGGTTTCACACAATTCATTCAGGTTGTTCCAACACAAATCAATTAAGTTAACTTAAAGCAGATTGAACATAAAACAATTAGGTTGTCCCCAAACAAATTGCAAGAATTGTGTTGTTTTGGCTTATTTTACATAAGTATTCTGAATAGGCAGCACAATTTGAGTGTATAATGTAAATCCTGGTAAAAAATCAATAAAATCCATAACTTTTTGGTAAAAAGGCATCTGTATTTGCTAAAATGTAATCATTAAAATACAGTAGAAACCATAAAAGACATTTTAACAATTTTACAGTAAACTACCATATTTGATTTCATGAATTTGTGTTATACACCAGTGTTTTGATGTATTAACATCTATAGCTTTGTATTACAGAAAACACAATAAGCATGTGTAGATGAGCAAGTCAATGCTCATCACAAACAGCTTTTGCACAAGTAGAGAAACATAATATATCAACATATAAAAGTCACTCAGTGTCATTCACACGACTACTAAACATTATCATGGTAACACACATAATATTAAAGTAATGAAGTAAACATTATTTATCAAAATTAGATGCAATAAAATATAATGTAAATAATTGATGAGAAAATCACTATCTTTTGTTTGGTATATATATCAAGTTCCCAAAAGGAGGAAGCCACCATTTTATGAAAGTTTAAGCTTCTAATGAGGACCATATTGACTCAGTTACCTCAAATTCCTGTATGGAAGCAGTTAACATAGAAGAGGAGTTTGGAAGTGCAACACAAGAAATGTACACTAATTGAGCCACAATTTAACCCACGTCAGTGTTACAAACAGTATATATACTGTGTGTGTGTGTGTGTATATATATATATATATACACACTCGAATTTTAACACTGTAACCACAAGAGCTTACACCAAAAATTCAACACCTCACAATTTGCTGTGTAATGTCAACAAAAAAACGTTAAAGTGGGATTTTGTGCAAGTCCATTTATGGTTATTCACCGTATATATTAAGGAAGCTTGCTGGTAACCAGGTTACAGATTTTTACTGTAGCATTTTATTGTTTATTTACCTTTGAAATGACAGTCATTTTAACAGTGTAGGCATAGTCAAATAATAAGAGTTCAGTATAAAAATGACCATACCATGAAACCCCATGTAAATCCCGCAAGTGTAAATTTCTAGTGGAAAAACAAGCCAATCGGAACAAAATGCAGACTGTTACGCTGCACCCAAGATTTTTAGTTATTATGCCCTCCACATTTGCAAATATTTTAAGTCACATTCTATATCAGCTGTGCTTGCAAGAGCAGCAGAGTCCTCAGAAGTTCAGCAGCCAGGTACTTTTAATAAGCAAAAAATACTTTTTACTGAAGTAATGAAATGAGCCACAGTGTGAAAGCCAATCAGAGCACAGTTCATCATTAATATTCACGACCATTCAAAATGTATGCATAATCAAGCTTTCCATTATATAACTTTTTTATAGATTTGTAAATGAGTAAAAAAAACGTTTCCGGATAATTTTTACACTTATCTAAGCCACATACGTACTATGTAGACATAAGAGTACAATTTAACATCAAATCAATGCACTATATGGCACTTAACCTCAGAATTATGTCATCTTTCACTCCATAAAACTGAAAGTACCATAAAAAGTTATAAAAGGCTCCAAGTCTTTTGTAACCATATTTGTGTCAAGAAAAATATCTACGTTTAAGTAATTAGGTAACACTTTACAATAAGGTTCAATAGTTAATGCATTTACTAACATGCACTAATCACAACAATTGTACAGCATTTATTACTCATAATTCAACATTTACTAATGCATTATTAACATCCAAGTCCATGCTTGTTAACATTAGTTAATGCACCGTGAATTAACATGAACTAACAATGAACAACTGTATTTTCATTAACTAGCATGAACAAATGTTGTAGTAAATTGTTCATTGTTTGTTCATGTTAGTGAATGCATTAACTAATGAACCTTATTGTAAAGTGTTACCAGTAATTAATATATAAGGATTCACTGATTATGAGCTGTGCATTTTCCTGAAAACAGCTGCACACATTGGGACGTTAATTTGTCAAACAGAATCAAGCATTTAACAACAATAGTAGAAATGTACTATGCTTTTGTTTATTTACAATACACCCTAGCTAAGTATATTCATGTACAGCAATGCACGTCATGATTTTGTCAAGTGCAATGCAATCCTGGATTAACATCTATGGTGATCCTGGAACATAACTTTTGTTCGAAAATGTAGTCCATACCTAATCCCTACCCCTAAAGCCAACCATAACTGTAAATTATTCTCAAAATCAGAGGGGAATAATAGTTGGATAACAATCCTGAGGTAGTGCATAAACCTAATCGTAAGCTTAAACTGTAAACGCATTGCTTAATTCTGATTGGCTGATTGGAATGTTGCTCCAGGATCAACATAATGTTCATCCAGAAACATGTCCTACTTGGGTGAAAATTAATTCATATCACTATTATTGTAAACTATGTACACCTCTCTAAATATAAAATCTGATTTATTTTGTCTTCATAAATGGCTGATAAATATTGTAACGCAAATACCAATTGCTTGATTTCTTGCATCATCATAAAATGTTAATTATAAATCATCCAACATTTTAAATGAAAATGGATGAGTAAGAACTGCATGTGCAACTTTAATTACATGCGTGCTTTATGATTAAAATGTAAACCACATTATCGCTCAGCACCAACATGTGTTTCTCTAAAGCAGTTTTGAAGCTTTTTTTATTGGGAGAAGCACAATACAAATAAATTATTTTTGCACTTTATGTGGAATTATTGTGTCAAATAATGCATGACAAGTTCTATGCATTACAAGATTACATTATTAAAAGTTAAGGTTGTATATTGGCATTAATTTAAATGTACATTCATGGAAACCTTATCAAAAGGTTTCTTTAGCATGGACAAAATATTCTTTGAGTTATTAAAATGCAATTCACCTTTAGAATAAAATCTTAACTATAAAGAACTATGCTAGATTTTTATATAGATTTTTCGTCACGCTATTACTTAGTTTACAGTATTGTCTTCCCTTGATCTTTGTAATAAAAACATAAGCATTCCGAATTGATACTCATTACTGAAAGATGAACAGTTTGCACTCTTAATGGTTAAAGTTATGCTAAACTTAAATGTTTCCCCATGGCCATGCTTGACTGTCATTGGTTAAACTAACAACAGCCCTGTGCAGGCGAAACAACTGGGGGAAAGGTCACCTATCTTGCTCTGTGGTACAGTGAGACCAGTAAATGAGTTCCAGTGTCCTTACATAACCTTTAACCTTATTAAAAACACATTTTTCGTATGGTAATTCATATTAAATCATGTGCTCACTTTGACAAGTGCGTCATTAGATTTAGTTAGTTATGCAAATGGTCAAACGCTCTACATTTGTAAGCATTTATGTAAAATATGCTGGGTTCCACACAATTCTGTCCCAACACACATGAAGTTACCTTGAAGTGGACAGAACATAAAACAATTAAGTTGTGTCCCAAAAACCTTAAGAATTGTGTTTCAGCTCATTTTAAATAAGTTGATTGAACAAGCAGCAAGAGTCATTTTTAAGTGAAAGAGCTGTAAAAAAAAATAAAATAATAATAATTCATTTTATTTGTAAATGGCGCCTTTCTAGACACCCAAGGTCGCCTTACATTAAGCATCAACAGCCATGCTAGAACAAATTAAGACAAATAATAAACCTTACCAAACATGCATTGGCCGAACAAGTATAGACACATCACGAATATGAAATAACATGATAAAAAAAACATGATAAAAAATTGTTAAAGGAAAGCCTGCTTAAAAAGATGGGTCTTTAGACTAGATTTAAATGTGTCAAGACTATCACTGCACCTTAGATCCAGGGGAAGCGAGTTCCATAGACGAGGAGCCAAAGAGCTAAAAGATCTTTCTCTCATCGTGCTTAATCGAGTGCGAGGTGGTACCAGGGAGAAAGAGTTGACGGATCTAAGAGTGCGAGAAGGGGTATAAATATGGAGATATTATGATCAATTAGTTCTGACAGCATAATTTTTAGGTCATTGTAATTTATTAAACTAAGTTAATCATGTTCTAACTTAATTTTATAAGTTACAGAAGCTATTTTAAGTCAGTTTAACATCATATAAGTTCAATGGACTCATAAGGTTAATTTAATGCCGCTTAAAAATTTAAGGCAACTTGGATTTTGTGTAGTTCATTATTAATACAGTTTTGCATTAAAAGGGTTATGCTAAGATAAAAAAAAAGTATTTTAAATAAGTAGAATGTTCTATAAATCCTGTCTGTGTTTGTGTGTGTTTGAGCCGTAGCAGGTGCACAGAGTTAATCCAGACCGGCTCAGGCTTTAACACATTGACACACTTAGCTGCTTAACCTCAGTCTACCTTTTAAACAGACGTGGTAAACATACAAACAGCATTATCGCTGTGATGAAAGAGGCGCGCTGAACACTCGAGGCATGACAAACACGCCAATGTGACGATCCTCAACGATCCAATTCAGAAAACAGTCCAGACCCAGCCACTGCATTTCAAATGACACTCCTAAATGGTTATGCATGAACTCCTCTCACATAAAGAAGAGGGTTTGCATATTGTAACAGCAAGTTTTATTAGGACTTTTGGAATGCAAGTAGTTTTAAAGAAGTCAGTTTTAACCAAGCGGCAACCTCCCGCTCTCCCTTGGGAAGCCAATACGGAAATGACTAAAACTGCAATTCATCGACTCGCCTTGGGGGGCTGGCTCCAGGAAATCCAAGTGTTTTCTGACTACACTCATTGGTAAATTGGCCATTTTTACAGCTGATAAAAACATGTTTACAGCCTGGTACAGTACAAACGATGACTCTGGTGCATATAACTATGATTCATGATAACTGTGGGGGTGAATTTTTTTTTATAACTTATCCGTTTAGCTTTTATTAAGTTATATTAAGTCTGCATAATTAGGAGCGGGGCCACTTAAGTGAGCTCATGCTGCTCGCTGTCTCGTCACCTCAGCTGATTCTGGCTAATTAGGCGCTAAGCTCAGCATATACATCGTATTTCTGTTTTGTTTAATGTTTCTTTACACAGTCATTTGCCTTTTGGAATTATTTCCTGCAGTTATCAGATACTATAGCATGCTGTGTGCACTTAATTGTGCTTACAAAAGTTGCCTCCATTTCCCAGGTGAGTGAAAATATATACTTGTATACCATCTCTATGAATGTATTTGTTTAATTTAAGATCATTTATCATTTATAATGTTCTTCAGACCTGTAAAGCACTCCAGAATCTGACAGATTGATTAGCTGTAGGCTCTAGAACAGTCATCTGAAATGTTGTCTTACAGTGTAATGCCTGGATTTCATAAATAGCCTTGCATACACTTATTACACAGAATATATTTGAGGTGTTTGGAAGTCATTCGCGTTTTCCTTCTGTAGAAAAACATCATAAGAACAATGTTTAGCGGCTCAGTGTATTACAACAGTGTTTTTAAAAGACTAAACACTTTATTGATATAGTGTACAATCAAGCACATGTAGTCAGAACACAAACGAGGCACGGGTAATAAAGTATTACTAAGGGTTCTCCCAAAGAAAAGCCTGTCTAAAGCTGCAGTCACTCTGGACTTTTCTCATCATAGACTTCCGTTAATACGCACGCGAATGCGTCCAACCGGAAACGCAGGGTCATCCGTCAAGTTTCGCATTTTGCTTGGTGAACTCTGACCTGCAAAATCGCATTACTTGACTTTGTGAGACCAATCCAGGATCAAAACATGACCTCTCTGAACAGAAATTTAAAACATGGAGCAATCGATCGCGTTTTTAATGCATAATCATCTTGTTTAATCCTGCACTTTTTTGCAGTGCCGTGCGACAGAATTTCGCAAGCTCAAACTCTAGTGTGACCGCAGCTTTAGCCAAGTCTAAGCAAAATGCTAAGAATCCAGCATGTGTGTGTAGCTCCGCTCACTCTCCGCCTCTTTGCCCTTATTTGATATTCCGTGGTCGGTGCGATGACGCGCAAACAAAATGGCGACAGTTGGCCGCGCCTACTTGTAGGGTAAAGTCTAGATTGGATATGCGGCTGGCCGGAAATGCGATTATGCACATTAATATAGCAGAATTTTTTTTTATAACACTCTATAACAATAATTAATAATTTACAGTACTGTGACAGTTGGGTTTAGGGTTGGGGTGAGGGTAGGCGTTAAAAATACAATTTATTGGGTAATTTAATAGATAACAAAAATTATACTCGGTACAACTACTGCTTTTAGGTTACTGTGACAGTTGGGTTTAGGGTGGGGGTGGGGGTAGACGATAATAAAATACAATAAATGGGAAATTTAATAAATAACATAAATCTCTTTAACTTCCGGTCGCAAACATATCTGTTCTAGCAACAACCTACTTGTAGCTTCTTTTGCAGTGTTCAGAAACCTACTGGTGACATCTCGGATACTACGTCCATAAAGCCTCTACTCAGAGTTAGAGATAACATGAGTCTGAGAATAGAGATTTTTTGACATAAAGCGATGTAATCATTTTGTACACTAAAATGGGTTGTTCAGTGGTTCTTTATGGTAGCTGAGTGGCTATTTAAGTCAGTGTTTCTCAACCATGTTCATGGAGGACCTTTGTCTATTACACCCATTACAGGGTCTTTTAGTCTCTGCTAATGAGCTGATGATCTGAATCAAGGCAAGTTGTTTTATAGCACATTTCGTACACAATGGTAAATCAAAGTGCTTTACATAAACAAGAATAAAAGAAACAAGAAAATAAAAATTATTCAAAGAACTCAAAATGATTAAAACTGGTAAAAACAGATTAAAATGTGTTAAAACAGATTTAAAAAAAAAGAAAAAAAAGAAAGAAATAATAGTGTGATCTGTGGGACGTAGCCCAGTGCTCATTCAGTAAAGGCACAGCTAAACAGATGTGTTTTCAGTCTTGATTTGAATGTTCCTAATGTTGGAGCACGTCTGATCACTTCTAGAAGCTGATTCCAGCAGCGGGGCACAGAAGCTGAAGGTGGATTCACCCTGCTTTGACTGAACTCTTGGAAGTTCTAATTTACTTGATCCTAAAGATCTGAGTGATCTGTTAGGTTTCTATTGAGTGAGCATATCTGTAATGTGTTGAGGTCCTAGGCCATTTAGCCATTAAATAATAATAATACTTTAAAATCTATTCTGAATATAACTGGAGGCCAGTGTAAAGACCTGAGCAATGGTTTTTCTGGATCTGGTCAAAATTTTGGCGGCAGCGTTCTGGATGAGCTGCAACTGTCTAAATATCTTTTTGGGAAGGCCAGTGAGGAGTCCATTACAGTAATCCACCCTGCTGGTGATAAAAGCATGAACAAGTTTTACTATCAGGTATGTTTGGTTATGGAGACATGGAAAATGTGCAGAGCTGGTGGTCCTCCAGGAACCTGGTTGAGAAACACTGAGTTAACTGATTCTTTGGCCTGTAATTATAGCAGTGTTTCCCAACCCCGTTCCTGAAGGCACACCAACAGTACACATTTTTAACCTCTTAAGCAAACACACCTGAATCAACTCATTGGATTATTAGACAAGACTCCGATGCTGCATCCCAATTCGCATACTATCCGTCCTAAATAGTATTTGAAAATGGAATTAGTATGTCCCAAATCATAGTATGTCAAAAAGAGTATGCCAAAGGTTCCGGGATGGATTACTATTTCCAGTCAAAATGTTAAGTGTAGAAGCGTCCATACTCTGACCCCTGATATTGCCCATAGTGCATTGCGCGTTGGACGTGAAATTGAATAGAACTACAAACACGGGTAAAAAGTGTAAACAAACTACAAACAGGATGCACGCGCGAGACCAACCGTCAGGTAGAGAGACTTCGATAAAGATGTTTGTATGACTGTTAATTAATATCTAGCCCACTGGAAAATATTTAAACCGCATTTTCTGTTATATTTCATCTGCAACAATACTGAACTTATATAAAGATGTGTTTGGACATTACGTCTGAATGCATAAATATCCAAACACATGAGGATATTTCTCTGCATGAGAAATACTCGTGAATGGCAGATGAACCTGCTGCTGCTGCTTCAATAAGGTAGGAAATTAAATACGACAGAAATGTGGACGATGTGTGGAGGATTGACAGAGCTCATAACTAAGCAACATATCGATCAGTTAATGAGGAAGTAGTGTGTCTCAAAGCTTGCATACTCTTCTGTTACACGCTCAAAAGTATGTATTTTTCCTTCACAAAAAAGTACATACTGTACTTTTAGGGCGTAGTATAATATGCGGATTGGGACCAGCATGAAATTTGAAGTTAATTGGTCAGATAAGGGAGACATGCAAAAAATGTACTGTTGGTGTGTCTCCAGGAACAGGGTTGGGAAACACTGGTCTATAGCACCAGTGATAGTTATTTAGTTGTTCTTTGGGGTGGTTAGCATATATGTTTAATCATAAAGACAACATTGTCCAAAGTGACTTACAGGCAGATTTAATATGAAGAGGCAATGCACACAAGATGTGCTGCTTATACAAAGGAACTGTTTGTGCTCAGAGAAGTAGGAGCTAGAGCAAGGTGGTGGATTTATTTATTCAATGTTAAGTGCTCAAGTGTTTGCAGAAAAGGTTTTGAGTTGTCGTTTAAATGATCCCAGTGAATCAGCAGTCCGCGTGGAATGTGTACAGTACAACCATCTTTAAAGATATTTCATGAGTTCACACTCACAGATGTTTGACTGAATAGAATATGCATATTTGCTGTCTGAGCTGGGAAAGACACCGCAATTCGTGTTATTCCCACTTGTTTAAAAAACGTTTGAATTTCTTCTGTTTAGCACAAAACAAGATATTTCAAAGAATGCTGTAAAGCAACAGCCATTGACTTCCATATATTTGTGTTACTACTATGGCTGTCAATGGCTGCTTGTTTCCAATATTCTACAGAAAATCTTGTTTTTGTTGTTGAAAGTTTGTAAAAACTCAATAAATAAGGAGCCAATTTTCTGTTTTGGGTGAACTGTTTCTTTAAAAAAAGTCCAATATACATTTACACAATATTAGACGAATTACAAAAACGTAAGATCAGTGCTTTCACTTGTGCACTATGCAGCTTTTTTCAGTAGCCTTGGTTTCATGTATCACTAATTAATGTTTTCAAAAGTTCCCCCCAAAGATTTCTTGCCCTTGAACCTGTCAGCTCCGAGATGAATCATGGCTTAAAAGCCTTTTATTTGAAGCAAAGAAGCTTAAATCAAACTATGAAGCAATATCATGAAGCAATAAAATACTGCAAATGATGTAATAAAATAAAAGAAGGATTCTGGAGTATATGTTGATGTGCAAATAAAACTATTTCTGTACATATTTTTTTTACACCCTAGTCAGATATAGGGTTAGTTTTTTTCATATACAATGCCACCTTGCAATAATATACATTCTATAAAGTGTTATGTAAATAATTACTTTGTCTTGACCTTATAAGAAAGTTTTATTTTTTTATTATTTTTAACTTAATAACTTACAATACCGATTTAGATGTTTACAACATGGTCTTAACAATTTTATGATATATTATTACAATTTTACCCTGGACCACAAAATCAGTTACATGGGTATAATTTTGGCAATATAAAAAATATACTGTGTGGGTCAAAATACAGATTTTTTTTTGTCACAAAACATTAAAATATTTAGTAAAAATTATGTTCCATGAATACTGTTTCTAACTTTCTTACAGCAAATATATCAACGTAAATTTTGATTAGTAATGCACATTAAGCACTTAATTTAGACAACTTTAAAGATAAATTTCAGAGTAATCAAATCACTTTTATTGTCACATCAGCAGCACGTGTGCTACAAATGCGTAATAAACAATAAATGTGAAAGACAATAAATATGTAAAAGAAACTCATTATACAGATATGTAGACGCAAATAGACAAGTACACTGTCAAAAAGGTGTGCACATGTAATGTAATGGGGGGAGGGGTGTCCCTCCACACCACCACCCATGTGCAGCATCCACTTGGATAATGCGATGGCAGCCACTGGACAATGGTACCAGCTCGCTCACCACACACTAGCTATTGGTGGAGTGGAGAGACAGTGGTAGAGCCAACTGTGATTGGAAGATCATGCTGGAGGGAATTTGACCAGGTTACACTCCTACTCTTTACTAGAAGTGCCATTGGGTTTTTAATGACCACAGAGAGTCAGGACCTTGGTTTAACATCTCTTTCAAAAAAACGACGCTCACAGTATAGTGTCCCCTTCACTTTACTGGGGCATTAGGACTCACAGACCACAGGTTGAGTGCCCCCTGCTGGCCTCACTAACACCACTTCCAACAGCAACTTACTTTCCTATCCAGGTACTGGCCAGGCTCAGCCCTGCTTATCTTCAGTGAGTAACCGGTCTTGGGCCACAGGGTGATATAGCTGTGGCACATGTACACATAGTTTGACTGTTGGTGGATAATTATTGTAGGCAGTATTGTTTTAGATTTTTTTTATTTAATCATATTCCAAATATGCAAATAGTTTTACCTCGACAAAATATCATCCTATCCTAACAAACCATACATAAATGCAAAGCCTATTCATATTTTAGTTTGTTTCAATCTCAGTTTGTCACTTATGACCAAATAAGTCCAAGACACAGTTACTTAAATGCATTTGTCCAATAGGATTCTAAGAATAAAAAAATGAAAACCAGCATAACAGGAAGTTTTTATTTAAAAAAAGCTCTCCAACAATCAAATGCGATCATACAGGACATTGTTTAAAAATGTGTGTCTAATAAGACAAATAAGATCAAATAAGGTCCTACTGGACTTTTATCGCAAGGGATAAGAACATTACATTTTTAGAACTGTTGTACTCTGTATTATGAACAAAATACATAAGCAACATATTCCACAATCAGCATATATAAACACACTTACAGTTGAAGTCAGAATTATTAAAACCCCTGAATTTTTAGCCCCCCTGTTTATTTTTTCCCCAATTTCTGTTTAATGGAGAAATTTTTTTCAACACATTTCTAAACATAATAGTTTTAATAACTCATTTCTAATAACTGATTAATTTTATCTTTGTCATGATGTCAGTAAATAATATTTGACTAGTTATTTTTTAAGACACTTCTATACAGCTTAGTGACATTTAAAGGCTTAACTAGGTTAATTAGGTTAACTAGGCAGGTTAGGGTAATTAGGCAAGCCATTGTATAAAAATGGTTTGTTCTGTAGACTATCAAAAAAAATTATTGCTTAAGGGGGCTAATAAAATTGACCTTAAAATGGTTAAAAAAAATTCAAAACGGCTTTTATTCTAGCTGAAATTAAACAAATAAGACTTTCTCCAGAAGAAAAAAATGTTATGTTATAAAAATTCATTGCTCTGTTAAACATCATTTGGGAAATATTTAAAATAGAAAAAAAATTATTATAACAACTCTGACTTCAACTGTATATCTAATTCTAATTGGGACAAATGACATACTGTGAGTTGCACTAGTAAAGGCTTTGTTTCTCAGGCTTAACCAATGCATCCACACAAAGCTGCCTATAGTAATCTCTACATTATCTCAGTTTATGTAACAGCCCGAACACAATTGCTTTAATTCAGCTTGCGCACTGAAAGGCAGTGTGAATTTCTATTGTTCTTGGAAAAAGAGTGAGAATCACTGATGTTTTTCCTCTCTTTGTGTTTCTCCTTGCGTAAGGATTCAACCTCCTTGCATAAGGGTCCAACCTTTGCAATGTGTTTGAAATGCCATGAAATAAACTTGAGAAATGTACGGTAATTCATTTAGTCACGTAAATGATCGTGCAATAGACAGCGTTCTTGCTCTTAAAAGACAATTGTTCCAGAGCATGAGAGTGGTTTCGATTTGCTAACAGTTGCCCTTCAAACTATTTGGACAAATGCCATTTGCGTTAGATAATGTTTTGCTAGATAAAAAAAAAATGCATAGATGTTTAGAACCTCAATAAAAGACTTTTAAGAGTCCATGTCTTACAGCAGCAGTATCTGTACAATATGTGCAGACGTCTTGCTTAAAGAGTGGGCAGAGTGGTTTATTTATAAAGCGTGTACCCTATATTTTTTAATTTATGAGCGTTCTCTTGCAGGCTTTAGCTGCATTTCTCAGTCTATGAATAGATTCTGACTCACTCCTGCTGTTGTGTTTAACATGTACGAGAGTATCAGATTGTTTCTTGTGTGTCACTCAGTCATATATACTGGATACAAATGACTAAAGATACACCAGAAGCATTTATTAGGTTAAAAGCAAGTTCTAAATCCTTCCAAAAAAAGTTTGTTACTCTGAGGAGCACACACACGCACGGCCTGGGACAACTTTCTTGTTTTCTTTCTATTTCTGAATCCTAAAATACGTCAATATGTTGTTATGGCAACCATCACCAGTTACTAGGAACTAAGAGCGTGGAGTGTATTGAAACAACTCATAAGGTGACATTAGATTTGCCATATATGTTTAATGGAGCTGATAAAATGCTCTTGAGGCTATTGCCACAAAGCCAAAGAATCTAAATTATTTACGTCTACTATAAAAGCTGACATTGATCATGGAAAGGAAAGTTGCTTATGATTCAAATGTTTTGATGAAGCTTGGTGAGATGTGGAATTACCACCACTGAGTTATTTATCGTAAAACTAAAATTTATTGTGATACAAATACAATAGTTATAAAACAAGAGTTAAAAAAAAGCTACAAAAAATAATAAAACATTTAAACAAAATTTGGTCTTCGAAAAAAAAAAAAAAAAAAAAATATAAATATATATATATATATATATATATATAATAGTTTAATAAATATTGATAATTGCCATAGGGCTAAAACAATTAGCTGTTTTATTTTTAGTTTTAATTCAATTCATCTTTATTTGTATAGTGCTTTTACAATGTGGATTGTTTCAAAGCAGCTTCACATAGAAGAATATAGTGAATTTTTTGTTAAAAGTGCATTATTTTCTCCCATTTTATTATTTTAAATGTATATCTTTTTTTATTTCTCTTGCCAGAGTGAATGCAAATGTTAATCAGAAGCTCATTGGGTAACATGTGGCTCTTCCTAATCAGCCAGCAGTTTTCATGATGAACAATAGCAAAACCGTCAAAGCTGCTCCTTGAAGCTGAAAACATTTGAAGTTAATAAAATGGCAGCCCAGAGTCCTGATGTAAACCTGATTGAGAATCTCTGGATAGCCTGTGGTAATGAAGTTGGCTGAGAAACAAACTACAGTGAGAGAACTGTGGAAGAGTCAAAAGAGAAAGGCGATGCTAGAGAGGTCCTGTTTCGGGGTGTGTTTTTACGGAAGCATTAAGCAAGAGCATCTTGTCACATGATAATTATACAGTACACTGTATGTATAATAAACAGTAAAAAATGTTTAAGTTTACTAAATTGATTTAGAAAAACTCATTGCCTCAATTCAGTTATGTAATTTAGCTTCATTCATTCATTCAATTTCCTTAGGCTTAGTCCCTTATTTATCAGCAATCACCGCTTTGAATGAACCGCCAACTATTTTGGCATCTGTTTTATGCAGTGGATGCCCTTCCAGCCACAACCCAGTACTGGGAAACACCCTTACACTCTCACAATTTTATATACTACGGCCAATTTTGTTTACCTATTCACTTACAGTATGTCTTTGCACTGTAGGGGAAACCAGAGCACCCAGACGAAACCCATGTGAACACAACCCATGTGAACGTACAAACTCCACACAGAAATGCCAACTAGCCCAGCCGGGACTCGAATGAGCGAACTTCTTGCTGTAAGGCGACATCGCAAACCACTGAGCCACTATGCCACTTTTAACTTCATTTATATTAAATATTTAAATCCTTCCCATATAGTCATATTTACTTAGACCATTTAAGTTTTGTTGACTTAACTTGATCTGTAATCTAAGTTAGAGTTTTACAATTTAATGTTATATAGAAATCTCTGTAAATCTCACGCTGAATCATGTCGTCCTATTTTAATTGTGTGCAAAAAATGCACAATAACACTTCATTCTTTTACATTTATATTCCAGTCTGACACAAAGCAGGCTGGGATCTGGAAAGCTGCATAGTGGGGTGAGCTCATTCAGTTTAAGTTCAGTCTAATACAATCAAATTTTGACTTCAGGTAACTTCTATGAAGTAGATGAATTTTTTATTTTAAGTCATGCAAGTCAAATTTTAAGTTAAGTCAAATGAACATTTTATTAATTGCACTGCTCAATTTTACAGTGTGTAGCATTAATGTGCATACACTCACACATGAGCTTATGCTGTTTACAAAGGAGAATGTGTGCACAGTTTATTAAAATTGCTGTTTGCGCTTATTCCTGGATGCTACAAATAGCATCAGCTCACATGATTGTTTGAACTTGTGTACAAATCTTCTTTAAAGTTCTATCAAAGAAAAAAACAAACTACCTACATCTTGTCAAGTAAATTTAAGAGCATTTTCTTTTGTTGTCTGAATAGTAACTTTTCACTTTGCATTATCTTTGTATTAAATGATAGTAAATGTGTTCCCACAATCCTTTCACCTCTTTTTAACTGTAACTGAGCTTTGCATCACTCGTGAAGTAAATCATACGTGGAATGTCTGCTTATGTTTAAGACTCTTGTTTGTCCTCGTATGCCATTGTTCTTCCGTGAAATACTAATCTTTTTGTTGCAGTTGAATGGCATCGGGTTATGGAAGGTATTATTGTCACTCGTGTTTTGTACGTAAAAAGCTGGTGAAATCTCATAACCCCTTGTAGTCGAGGATAAGAGGGGGAACAAAAAAAAAGAGAGAGGAGCTATGAGTGCATGGCTGCCGTTACGTAACAGGCACTGTGTAACTTGCATAATACATTCATAATCAGTGGGGTAGGACAGATATAGATGACCTAATTTTCCCCGCATGTGCATATTTCAATATTCACTGTCCGGAAGGCTCGGAACATTCTGTTCATTTCTGATGCAATTAAATGGTTTCATTGAATTACAATGGACCTTTTCATTTCAGATAGGCTCTACCCACTGAATCTACTTAGACAATGATGAAACTCTCAAGACCTGGTTTTAAACGGAAGTCTGTATTTAAACACATTTTTTCCATATATAAAAATACATATTAAGTAGTACATGTTGTGAAAAAAAGACCTAGAGCTCTCAGATTGTTCAGCAGTGAGTATAATCTGTGTAATTTTTGCCAGTTGTATTGAATTCCTGATTGTATGCTAGATTACCCACAATTCGTAAGCAGAGAATCACACAAGAATCATAGCTCAGTGTCTTGCCATTTGTTGGTAATCATGTCATCACTATATACCTTTTTTTTTAAAGTAATTTTTTATATAAATATGTCTGTTACGGGGTTGTTTAGTGCAATAGATTAAATTAAATTAGTAGAATGACTGTAATATTGTGGAATTATTAATTAAAATTTGGCATTTTAAGGATTTAATTTCTGACTAAAGTTTAAAGCTATTAATCCCCTTGAGGCAATTCATTTTGACATGGTGGTGATTCACATATAACAAGAACGACACACTCCACACAATAAACACCAACACTTAACATCAAGTACATTAAAAAAACTTAAGAAAACATTTTACATTTTTTAAATAGTAATAATAATAATAATAATTTATACAAAATAATTTTATAAAATAATAATAAATAATAACAATCGATTAACCTCATTTAATACAGATATTATATGTCAAGCCAGAAAAATGGATTAAATGACAATTTCTAAAAAAAAAATGGTCGGCACTAGTAGTTGAATAAACATAACTTCAGTAAGAATGTCTATAAAAATGGAATTATTTTAAGAAATATTAGTATTATTATTATTTTTTTATGTTCATCCAAATATAGTTTAACCCAGTGTTTCTCAACCACATTCCTGGAGGACCACCAGCACTGCATGTTTTGGATGTGTCCTTTGTCTGTCGCACTCATCCACAGGTCTTTTAGTCTCTGCTAATGAGCTGATGATCTGAATCAGGCGTGTTTGGTTAAGTAGACATGAAAAATGGAGCTGGTGATCCTCCATCAATGTGGTTGAAAAACACTGGTTTAGCCAATACTGAGGGCCTACTGTATATACACATTCATTTTCCTTTGGCTTTGTCTCTTTATGCATCAGGGGTCGCCACAACAAAATTAACCGCCAACTTATCCAGCATATGTTTTGCACAGTGGATGTCTTTTCAGCTGCAACCCAGAACTGGGAAACATCCATACACACTCTTACACTATGGCCAATTTAGTTTATTCAATTCACCTATACCGCATGTCTTTAGACTGTGGGGGAAATCTGAGCACCCGGAGGAAACCCACGCCAACACGGGGAGAACATGCAAACTCCAAACAGAAATGCTAACTGACCCAGCCGGGACTCGAACCAGCGACCTTCTTTCTTTGAGGTGACAGTGCTAACCACTGAGCCACTGTGTCGTCCCGGGCCTATCTATAAATACACCACATTCCAAAGGTGCTCTCTCGGATTGAGATCTGGTGACTGTGGAGGCCATTTGAGTAAAGTGAACTCATGTTTAAGAAATCAGTCTGAGATGATTCACGCTTTATGACTTGGTGCATTATCCTGCTGGAAGTAGCCATCAGATGGGTACACTGTGGTCATAAAGGGATGGACATGGTCAGCAACAATACTCAGGTAGGCTGTGGTGTTGACACAATTCTAAATTGGTACTAATGGGCCCAAAGTGTGCCAAGAAGAAAATATCCCCAGCCAACACCACTAACCTACCACCACCAGCCTGAATTGTTTATACAAGGCAGGACTGACCCAAGCTTTAATGTTGTTGACGCCAAATTATGACCCTACTATCCGAATGTCGCAACAGAAATCGAGACTCATCAGACCAGGCAACGTTTTTTCAATCTTCTATTGTCCAATTTTAATGAGCCTGTTCCAACTGTAGCCTCAGTTTCCTGTTCTTAGCTGACAGGAGTGGCACCCGGTGTGGTCTTCTGCTGCTGTAGCCCATCCGCCTCAAGGTTGGATGCGTTGTGCATTCAGAGATGCTGTTCTGCAGACCTCGGTTGTAACGAGTGGTTATTTGAGTTACTGTTGCCTTTTTATCCGCTCGAACCAGTCTGGCCATTCTCCTCTGCCCTCAACAAGGCATTTGTAACCACAGAACTGACGCTCACTGGATATTTTCTCTTTTTCAGAGCATTCTCTGTAAATCCTAGAGATGGTTGTGCGTGAAAATCCCAGTAGATCAGCAGTTTCTGAAATACTCAGACCAGCCCGTCTGGCACCAACAACCATGCCACGTTCAAAGTCACTTCAATCACCTTTCTTCCCCATTCTGATGCTCGGTTTAAACTGCAGCAAATCGTCTTGACCATGGCTACTTACCTTAATGCATTGAGTTGCTGCCACATGATTGGCTGATTAGAAATTTGCATTAACGAGCAGTTGGACAGGTGTACCTAATATAGTGGCCGGTCAGTGTAAATGATTTAGGTTTGTCTTTAAAAGTGCAACTGTGTAAACAGCCAACACACAGCATATAAATGTGTTGCTCATGACTCTTACTATATTTCCATTATTCTCTGTCTACATCATTTTAACAGCACTATTAGAGGACTTGCATAAGAAAGAAAAAGCAAGAATTGATTTAAACATCATGAAACTATATTTTACTATTATAAGGGCATTTCTTTCAAATAGAAATGTGCCTTATTTTTATGACCCTGTGGCAGAGAGCCTGTTTCTAGACTAGCCTTTTCTCCCTCGAGTATACTAAAAGACACAACCAACTCGAAACAACAGTTTCCTAGAAGAGTTAAGCTGAGAGTGGCACCTGGCCCTGATCCCACTAGCTAATGGAGTAGCAGTGCTTTCAGCTAATTCGCGATTCACGCTGTGATTGGTCAACAGTGGTGGATGTCCCAAAATGCTCCCTGCTCAGAGCGGCTGACCTTACTTCACATTACCCAATCTGCACTGCTATGTTCCCTCTTGTGATAGTCTTTCAGCCTCTGTTCGTCTGTGCCAGTGTAAACCAAAGATTCTTACAGCAATGGCATATAAAGAAGTGTGTATCACTGAGTGTGTTTAATAAGCAGAGAACTATCATAAATGAGATTATTTTAGAAACTGTTTACATGCAAATCAGTAAACCATCTATGCAGAGAATTGTTTGCATGATGTTTATGATTTCTCTCTGGCAGCTGATATCACAGCCTAAATATCAGCATCAGTAGTTCACAAATGTTGACAAAATCTCACTGTTGCTTATCGCTTCTTTACGGTCCCTGAGAATGCAGTAATTTTTTTGTTTTTGTTTTGATGGTTCTGCATCAACTGCGTGAGTCGACAACAAGATTTCATGCTTTATTAAGACAAGAAAGTGTCAGAGTGTATGAAATATTCTCCCCTGTCTAGAAGTGCTTGTTCAAGCTGGATGTGTCTTAAAGGAATTCAAAGATGCTGATTTGTAGCCATGATGCTTTCTACTGTTACACAATCGTAAAAATTTTACTCCACTTAAACAATCAGACATGACATATGCACATGAATAAACTGCTAGAATAAAGTACCTGTTTCAATTAGATTTCAAGTGGCTTTTGAACTTGAAGAGGGTTAATTCACACAAAAATGAAAATGTACCCACAATTTACTTACCCAGGAGTGGTTCCAACACAAAAGAAGATATTTTGAAGAATGTGGAAACCTGTAATCACTGATGCCATAGTAGGAAAAACAAATCCTGTAAAGGCTTGCTCACACTGACTATGTTTACATGGACATCAGTAATCAAATTATTTGACTTAATCTGAGTAAGACAATAATATGATTAATTGGTTTGATTTTTGAATGTTCCTTTCATAAACCTGATTTACATGTTATAGCTTATAGTTTGATTCACGTCATTGCGTCGCCTTGCTATCCACATTTCCTCCGGAGTTTCAAGTAATTTCGGGTGTTTCATTTTTAATTTGTCGACTTTAACTGCAGTTTGGTACTTTCATTTTCATTCAGAAACAATTTATGCATGCCCCCGTCACAAACGAGATATTGGGTGTGAGTATGAACTGCTGGAAGAGTGTTGTTTTAATGGAATTTGATACCTGCACGCCGTATGGGCAAAAAACCCTCTGCATTTCGCGAGGCAGGTGTCTGTGGTCTTTCACTGACTCAGTAGGTGCAAAGAATAGTGTCTAACAGCTGTGTGTAACCTGGACTATCCTGTAACAAAATGCGGCGAAAATCCTACACGACTGTAATAGTTTGATTGCGGTGTTTACATGTCTGTACTGCACTTCAATAATGCCACTAAAATTAGCATACTCCACATGTCTCAATTCGATTTCTGTTTAGTTCGAGTATGACCTTTATCAGATTAATCAAAAATTGCTGTTTAAATGGTAGACTCTTAAGGCCTGTGCACACCGAGATGTTTTTTGCTTGCGTTTTCCATCAACGTTTAACGCCTCGTGACTAAATAAAGGGTGTCAATGTGATCGTGCACACCAATGCTCAAAAGGCCAGGCGCAAAAGCATCATTTAAAAAAAAAAAAAAACGCCTCATGCTCATTTTTTTGTTTTGACACGCCGCGTCAAAACCTTCTCCACCAATCAGATTGGCACTTTTGTTCACGTGCACGGAGCTGCTAAAGTTACAGTAAACTCTTTTGCTCGACGCCTGTGAAAATCGATTGGGTTTGAATCCGGAAAAACGTCTTGGAAAACGCTGACGAAATCCAACGAGAAATCCTAAAAGATTCCTGAAATCCTAGGCTAAAATCTGTGATTTTTGTTTGTTGGTTTGACTTGTTCACCTACAGCAACTTAATGGCAGTTGCGTTCAAATTTTTCCTCCGATGAAGTTCCGGAAGTGTCTGAATTTGTCAGACACTTCCGGAACTTTGTCAGTCTGAAAAAAAGAATATCAGACCAATAGGAGCGCCAAATCTGGTGAGGCAATTTGCATGACAACTTCAAACCACCACAGGGAAATGTCAAAACAGGTTTTTTTTTCTTCCTGGTTTTATTTTTGAGGCATGCTGTGGGCAAAATTGCTGCTACAGATTGCTCCCACAGTGTGAGCTGAGCTTAAGTCAGTGTTGTGCTATATAAATAAACTTGCCTTAGATGTTTTCAGCATTTTTTTTTATATCTTTTGTGTTCAACAGAAAAAAAGGAACTAATCAAGGTTTAAAACAAGAGTGAGTAAATGATAAAAGAAATCATGAGAACATGTTTACATGACATTACACATCAGCATATTAAGCATAATTGGATTAAGAACGGGCATGTGAACGCACTAATTCTTGACTAACTGGTTGAGAGTTGGATGCAGTAAAGAAAATCAGATGACAGTAGGTGGGTATGCATTACCCTGTGTTAATTATCACTTGAGAAACTAATAAATGAATAATGAATAAAAAATCCCTTAAATCACAAAGTTTTTATGCTCACTTGATGTTGTTTTGGACTTTCAAAAAATGGTTAATGCAAATAATGAATGATGAAAACGCATTTGCCAAATAAACCCTGACATAGCGAACTATATCCACATGACTCCATTAAGCTTGTTTTGTTTACTGTTGGTTGCTAGGTTACCAATACTACAGTCAGCTGCTCTAAAAAAAACGCAACAAAGTCCCTAAGGCAAGTCATTTCAATCGGTGGCCATCCTTGATGCGCCTCTCACGCTGTATGCTCGGGCATTCTGTTTGAATAGGGAAACATACAATTTTCCAGAATTGCTTGCCAAGCTTACAGTTAAGTTTCATATTAGGAGGTTAACCAATTTTCTTTTTAGTTTCATTTCTAAACGTTCAAATCACACAAAATCTGCAGTAACTCACGTCTGGTCTGAGCCAGTCCCCCGGAGAATCCTCAGTCTATAATGATTGATGATTGGCTCCTGTACTAGAAGGCGGAGCTTCACTCGCCAAATTCACCATTACACTTTTCCCCATTCTAAACTATACGAGTGACATATCTTGTGTCTATAGGCTTTGAACGCACCTAATTCTCTATTTTATTTTATTTTTCCCGAACTTAATGATTTGGTTCATGTTAGAATGGAAACATGGCTACAGAAGCCAACACATCTCACACGTTACTATACGATGAGGATTATGGTCATCGTTTCAGTTAAACCAGATTGCAGATATGTAACATTATTTTAATCTGTGCATATGTATTACGAGATTTAGTGTTGTCATTTCGATGGTGGATTAAGTGAAAAGAAAACAAGGCGCTTAGTTAGAGAACAGATTTTTTTATTTGTTTATATATTTTTTTACATAACATCTCAAACAGGGTCTGAGCGATTTTGGGCCAGAGGGTAACAAAACCCCTGGGTTCTTGTCAGTACCTTTTTATTTCAGCAGTGGCTCTGCAAGCAGTGCACTTTTGTGGATGCTTGCGCTTGTCACATATCCAGTACAATCAAACAATTGAGTTTTGTTGCACAAGACTGAGACTGAAAGAGGGAAAAAAAACAAGGAGAATAAGGCAGAGAGAGAGGTGTAATGAGGACAGTGGTTGGCAGGAGGGGTCGTGTAAGGACTATTTATGTGGCTTTCTACAGCAAGTCTGTGTTTGATTGTTCATTCATTCAACCTGGGCCATTCGCATTCTCATGTATTTCTTTTGGCAGATGATTTTGTGCAGTAACGAATGGATAATCATTTTGACCCTCAGATGACAGTATTAAAGGCAGCGTTGGACACGTTCCTTTAAAAAAGTAGTAATACTTACTAGTTACTTCTCACAAATAGTAACTAGTTACATAAATGAGTTACATAAATATAAAAGTAACTAATTATCTGGAAAAGTAACTATTGCGGTACTTTAAAAAAAATCTATATATTTATTATTTTCAGCACAATTGCCTCACAGCAAGAAGGTCGCTGGTTCGAGCCTGTGGCATTTCTGTGTGGAGTTTGCATGTTCTCCCCATGTTCGCGTGGGTTTCCTCTGGGTGCTCCGGTTTCCCCCACAAGTCCAAAGACATGTGGTATAGATGAATTAGGTAGGCTAAATTGTCTGTAGTGTATGAGTGTGTGTTTGGGTGTTTCCCAGTAATGGGTTGCAGCTGGAAGAGCATCCGCTGTGTAAAACATATGCCGGATAAGTTGGCAGTTCATTCCGCTGTGGCGACCCCAGATTAATAAAGGGACTAAACCGAAAAGAAAATAAATGAATATGCTTCTCTTCTATCAGGGGGTCTTGGACAAAATGGCAGCACAAAAATGGCAGATACAAAAATACACAGACATAAAATCATATAGCATATAGGAGATGTTTAGGTGTACATGTTTAATAAAGTGTATTTATGTATTAAGTGTATGTGTTGTCCTGGAAGTCCTCGATGGTTGGCATCATTTCTTCATATATACCATATACAGTATACAAAAGACATTTTAATACATTTCATGGTAACTCTCTATAGGCAGGTATTCTGTCTTTGTAATACAGCGAGGAACACAGGAGAGTGTTGTGGTCAGCCTTGATCTGAACAGATTGAAAGCGAAATGACTAATTTCAGATCTTTCTCACACACAAGCAATAAGATCCTTTGCTTGTGTCCCCATCTGCCCTTTGCAGTTGTTTGCTTGAGGAACACTTGTGATTTTGTAGAGCATTTGTTTACGACTGACTTCACATAAAAAAAAAACTGTCAGGCCACAATACCTGATAAAAGTATTGTTGCTTATCCAAGTTTTAGAAACAACAAATAGCTTGACTTGTAATTGATCATTTGGTATCAGAAGTGGCTTATATGAAAGGCAAAGGCCTATAGATTACGCTTATTTTACCAAAATAAATTATGATTATGCCTTGATTTTTAATTATTTAATTAGGACAGTAAGCTCTGACTTTGCTTAGACAAAAGTCACTTAACAGAAATAATGTACAGTATAGAATATAAAGTCATGCTGCAGTGGAAGAAGAATTAATATTGTGTATGACCCCATGAGCTTGGACGACTGCATTCATCTCTGCAATGACTCAAATAACTTACTAATAAAGTCATCTGGAGTGGCAAAGAAAGCGTTCTTGCAGGACTCCCAGAGTTCATCAAGATTCTTTGGATTCATCTTCAATGCCGCCACCTCCATCTTACCCCAGACATGCTCAATAATGTTTTTATAATGTAATGGGCAGCACAAATGTCCTGACACCTCAGGCTGTAGATGTTGCTATCCACTCTGCAGATCTCTCACATGCCCCCATACGGAATGTAACCCCAAACCATGATTTTTCCTTCACCAAACTTGACTGATTTGTGCGAGAATCTTGGGTCCATGCGGGTTCTAATAGGTTTTCTGCAGTATTTGTGATGATTGGGATACAGTTCAACAGATGATTCATCAGAAAAATCTGCCTTCTGCCACTTTTCCAAATGATCAACTAGAAGTAAAGTTATTATTTGTTGCTCTTACAACTAGGATCGATGACAAGACTTTTGTCAGGCAGTGTAAGACTGAAAGAGTTGTTCTCCTTTTATTTATTGGTTTATTTACATGCATGTTTACATTTAAATGTATGTATTAGCAGTCTTTAAAAAAAAAGACTTCCTATTTTCATCTTAATTAAAACAAAAAGTATTAAAAATGTTATATCTTTTTTTTTTTTTTTGCTGTTGATCTTGTGCTTAACGAGATAGTTTACCCCAAAATGAAACTTTAATCACTATTTAATTGCCCGCTATTGGTTTTTAAACATTTAAGAATTTCTCTCCTCTATTAAACACAATAGAGGACATTTTAAAGAAAGATATCTTGAAAATGGTGGTTTCCAGCTTTTTTCAAAATATCTTCTTTTGTGTTTAACAGAACTAAAATTAAACCATGTTGGGAAAAGTGAAAGTAAATGACAGAATTTTCATTCTATAGGTGAACTGTCCCTTTAAATAACCAATTCAAAAATATTTCATGCATCTGATAATTCTTGCATCCTTAGTAGGCATGATTAATAAACCTCATCATCATAAGATAAAATAGAGAGCAGCATGAGGTGAGAGAGAGGAAAACAAAGTTATTAAAAGATACTGCAGGAAGTAGCAGGCCAATGGGAGACATTCAAGATTTTAAAAGCTTTGGCTTCCTTTGTTCAGGTCACTATATATTATAGCCCTATAATACAGGAGAAGATGACAGCCAGCAAGATGACTCAGTTCCGGAGGCTGGCGAAGGAACGCTGCTAATTTTATACTCTTTAATGTGCGTAAGAGAGGAGCGATCAAACATGAAATGTTCTCTCTCCAGATGTATCACACATGACTCATCCATCACTCAGTAGAGGAGTTACATAAGGCTGCCTGTTTTCATCATTTGTTGACAACACCCCGCATTCTCACTGTCCTTGCGCTGACTTTGAGGAACTGTGTCAGTGATGATAAACAGCAGATAACTTGGACAGCTGGCGCCCCTTACTGGTGAGAGGGAAGAATTGTTATTATTTCTCCCCCAAAAGGTTTTTAGTCATAGAAACTGAGAGGATCACTCTTTAAAATATGCTGGTTGTATTATAAAGTTTATTCTATCATTATGTAAATATCCCCATACACAAATGCAAGATTGCAAAAAAGCAAACCTCTCCTCATGGTGCTAGAAAAAGAGATTGAAATGTATATAAAAGTGATTTTTATGT
>CAIGQZ010016425.1:1662799-1683195 GCA_903798205.1 Danio tinwini
ATTGAGCCTGAAGTGGATCTTGATCCTCATCAGTGTTGTGCTTTGGCTTATGTGATCAATCAGTCCAGAGATAAACAGGTTTATCTGAATCTGGAGGACTCTGACATGATGGACACGGGAATGGACATGCTCAGCTGTTCACCAAACATCAGGTATGAGAGATCAGAAAATCTGAGAGCTCTCAGACCCTCCATAGAAAGCAAGGTTTTTAATTGATTAAAAGTCTTGTAAAAAAAAAAAAAAAAAAAAAAAAAAAAAAAATGCTCAGATCAGACGTATGCCTCCAGTGGTTCAGTTTAAATATATTATCAAGTGTAGGAAGCAGAACTGAGTTTTTTCCTTGTCGAAGCAGAGACCAGAAGACATCTTCAGCCAGGATTCTTTATTGAGAACTTGCTGGTTGTGCTACAGTCATCCAAGTCTGACTAAGGGAATATAATATTGTATTTTATAGGCATTTCCTATGAGGTCCATAGAGATGTTGACACAGGTGTCAGAGGTGACATGTATAAATTACAGTAATGACACAATGACAAAGAATGTCATCCCAAAACTGTGAACTCTAGCCAAGATAGTCCCTTCAGATAACAGTACTAGATAATTTAAACAGCAACTGGTCATAAGAACTAGTGACACGTAAACATTCTGTAGCATGTTCTTCAGGATTGTCAATGCTTCATGATGCATCTTAATATCAAATTAAACCGAATCACTGAAATGTTAATAATCATCATTAAACCGAACCCTGAGACCAGTCTAGGTTTACACCTTTATCAAAAAATACTTTTGTGTGCACATAAAACAAAAATATCTTTAATCCACAGATTCTTGTCCTAAGTCTGTACCATACTTCATCCCTAGTATGGTGCGTTTGCTCATGAGAGCGATGTCCCCTTTATGCATGTAGTGGGATGGGCCTGTTCTTTGTTTAAGACAGGAAGTCATGTGCAAGCATCCGAGATATGTCTCAGTGCAAATGAACTCTATACTAACATTAAGGAGAAGAAACTGTTATTAAATTGCAAGGTCTCAGGAGGTTTGGAACAACATGAGAGTTAGTAGTTAATAACATAATTTTCATTTTTTTAAAATAATTTTATTTTGTTCAAAATAAACTGTAAAAGCAAGCCCTGGTAATGTATTATTCCTGTTGTATCATACCTGTACCAACCCATGACCCCAAAACTGAAGTACATACTAAACTGTGACTTCAGTGTACTGTTACACCCTTAATATGCTCTCAACCAATGACAATGATATAGTCATAACTGTGATTAAAAAAAAATAAAAATCAGTTATTACTTCTCAAGATATTTGATTTGTTTTGCAGGTTAAAGCTTCATGAAGACCCCCTGAAGCAAATCACAATCCTTCTAAAAATTTTTCATAAAGCACCTCAATACCATTGCACATTTTCTGATGTGAGAAACAAAATCATCCGAGACACATGCAATGCACTACTGGATCTTTATTTACATGTGAAGAACTATGAGACTCAAACAGGCAGGAGTTTACTTCCAGCATTACAGTCAGTTTTCCACTCTCCTGATGTCTGGATCATAGATCTCTCAGAGAGAAAGACCTCTGTCCTCCTGGAAGTACTGAAACTCCAAACAGAGAGTAAACCAGTAGAGCTGAGAGGATGTTCAGAGGAAGACAGCGAAGTGAGAAGTTTCCTCCAGTGTCTGCCCTTCATCTCAGAACTCAGGTACTGAACTTTAGCATATTCATTTATCTTCATCTCAAGTAACATTGCTTAACTGTTTTAAATCTGTACATGTACTGTAGAACATTTTTTATAATTATTTGTAATGGTTGTTATATCAGTTTTGTGTCAAGGTTCCCACATGTCCTGGAACACCTTGACATTTAGACAGGTGTGTTCCAGTCATGTAAATGACCTGGAATTTAATAGAGATGACCAAATATCCTGGAAATAATCCTTCTTGTTCTGAAATTTTATCTCTGGATTTTCACATTTTCAGTTTGTGTTTCCCAGTACTGGGCTGTGCAAAACAAATGCTGCTAAGTTGGCAGTTCATTCCGCTGTGGCGACCCCTGATCAATAAAGGGACTATGTTGAAGGAAAATGAATGAACTTGACAGCTGAGCTTGGCCATGACTCCTGCTACACAATGGCAATTACGTTTAAGTTTTGACCCTCTGAGGTTTCTCCTGCTCAGTGTTTCTCAAACATTTTCCCTCAGTCCCTCCTTTGGAGGCAGAGAAGATGTTTCTCTTACTTTGTTATCATTTTGTTTCATGTCACAAACTTATTTATTGCATTAATAAACTTTATTTATTTATAAACTTAAGGTGTAAAGCCCTTACTAGGAGTGTGCAAATTGAAAAAAAGCTTAAATGTTAAGCAAAACTATGACATTGCAATCATTTTGTCTTAATGTAAACATGCATAATGCACAATAAAAACTCCAAGACAATGTTTTTATTATTCACTAAGTATATTTTGACATATGCAGTGTGTAACTAGGGTCTTGTTTATTTAATCATCTCTACAATTTTAAGCTCACTGTACTGCTGGAGAATACACTTATACACATAACAACATTCTCAATGAAATAGAAAGTGAAAGTAATATAAAGTAGTCTGCTGTGGCAGTGCTGTAAATGTGGCAGGCAATTTTAGTTTAGAATGTTTTTTGCACATTGTCCAACTTTAAAAAAAGTTCATTATAGCATAAGCATATCAATAAAAAGAAAAATGACAATGAGGACAAAAGTAGATCAAACTCTGAGTAATGTCAACATGACAGACGGCATTCAGCTTTCTCCTGTTGTGCTCTGAAACCTGCATTTCAAAAGCCGCTTTTAGACTGAACAGTTCAGATTTATACTGCCCCAGTCTAATGTAGACCATGATCTACATCTAATGATTAACTCTTAAGTGGATTGTGAGTTTCTGATGTTTCTATGTATATTAATTAGGGATGATTCACCTGACTCTCGATGCGATACAATTCATGATACTAATCTCACGATTCACAATTTAATCACAGTTTTAAACTAAATTATTTTCTAAGAAGAATTAATTATATAAGACTCTTTAATATAAAGAAATGAATTAAAATGAATTTCAAACCCAAAAATAAACAATACAAATAAAGAAGGCTCTTTAATACGAACAAACTTAAACTGTGATTGTACTGGGATTTGACTTTTTTTAAAGAAATCTCAGCATATCTATGTTTTCTGGTATAAGCTGTGATCTTTGCACATTTACAATGTCCCCTGCTGATGAGAAAACTCTTTCACTGGGGACTGAGATGGCTGGTGTGGAGAAGTAAGCCTTTCCTAAACCGGAGAGCAGCGTGTACAGAGGTGGTCATCAGCCCCCTCTGCTCCTGGGGACTGGAAACAGGCATAACATGCTGATTATAATATATTATATACGATATAACAGGGCTCGAAATTAACCCTTTTTCGTGGTAGCACCGGTGGTCCTAATTTTAAAAAATGTAGGCGCACCAGACAAAATTTGGTCGCACCCACCAATACTACACGTTTTATATTAACAGATTTATTGAGTTTAATATCAACTCTAAGCAAAACTAACAAATAAACAAAAATCTGCATTTGCTCACCGGCCCTGCACACACTGCTTGACGTGAATGAGATGAACTAAATTAACAACTTATAACTTGTTATTGTTATAACTGTGCTGTTCTCACATGTGCTGTCTGATATTGCACAGATGATATTGACATATAACTTATTATTTGCATACGTCATCTTAAAAGCAATAACGGTCTTTTCATGAGCTGCAATATTAGTTTCATCTCGGTGAATGCATGCTCTTTGGTGATGTGGAACGCTGTGTCAGTCGCACGACTGACAGTATAATGACGATTAAATGAAGGATTAAATAACATTAGAACATCTTGTGCTTCAAATGTTTAGATTCAGTAGCAAACACTGTTACCTGAACACTCCGTCCCACCGGCTTTACGGTGAATGCTTTAGTCATTTTCATAGCGAACTTTAAACACTGGAAGTCTTTTATCTACTCCTCAAAGTATAAATGCTATATTGACATTCATTACATGATCACTAATCAGATGTGCCATTATTTGTAACTTTAGGTGGTTTCTAAAACTAAATCTGTCAGTGTTGTTTTCATTCTCTCGTATCCAGACCTTTCGGTTTTCGCAGCTGTAGCTCTCTGTGATCGGAACTAAGTGATTGACAGCTGATATTAACCAATCCATTCGCGTTCTGTTCTAGCGCAGTGGGCCAATAAGAAGAGCTTGAAGGTGGGACAAGCATTGTGGGCTTTGTTTACTGCAGGAAGGTGACATGTCAACTGTTTTAAATCATTCCTGAGCGCTGCGTTTGGTGTTTTTAGGTGCAAACATGCTTAATGCGTGAATGCCTCCTAATTCCACACACATGGTGAACCATTTTGCTGTAAAAACTGGTCGCACAACATCAATTTTATGCACTCGCAAATAATTTTTGAGGTCGCATTGATAAAATTTTGGGCGCATATGCAAACAAAACGATCGCAATTACAAGCCCTGTATAATAAGCAAATTACTAAAAGCTGCATAAACTAAACTGAAAAAGAGGGGGAAAAGGAAACAATCTAATACCTGGATCTGTAACAGCACAACTTTCTCTTTCAGTCTGAAAAACATCTTCACACTTTCATTATGAAGACTCGGATGCACCGTGTGATCTCCCTAATGTTAATCCTCTGGTCCCCGTGGTTTGGCCTATAGCTTTTTGCATATAGACATCTGGACAGTAGTTTTTCACTGTGCTGCATCATATTCATTGTTCTGTTAGTGTACGTAAACGCCTATTTTGCAGGATTTGCACACAGTTTGTGTTTGTCTGGTACACCTCACTGCTGCCGCTCCACCTCTTGCTCGCCTATGATGTGCAGGTAAAGCGAGATTGCACCTGTAAACACAGCGCCCTCTCTGTTCAAAACATGTGTCGCAATTCTTTTTACATTTTTGCCGATTGTAATAGTCACATTTGAATCAATTTTCAACCGGCTCACAGTGAATCATTACATCCCTAATATCAATTCTTCTTACCATTTCTTTGCTCATTTTAACTTCTGTCAAACACCATACACACACGTCACAGTAATACACAGCATGAGTACACAGCAATTTAAGAACACTTCCTGCAGCATTTTGATTGGTTACTGAAAGTGAGAGACATATATGGTATGACCTGACGTAATGTTAAAACCAGATACATGATATCATTGCACACCCTTAACCGCTACAGCCTCTGTGAAATAAAGTTACTGCTCCATCCCAATTAACATCGCAGATCCCCCGCCCCGCCCCTGTTGCAAACCCGCTCATGAAAAATACACACTCAGGCCCCGTTTACACCAATACAGCTTAGTTTTAAAATGGAATTTTAGAATGAAAATGATCCACGTCCACACTGGTGTTTCATCTAGCATTTCTGAACAGCCCTCCGTCCACTGAAAACACATCACGTGACCACACACACACTGTCATGCGCTTGTCTGAGCTCCAGAGAACAGTGTACGTCGAACAGTTTATCAAGGATGTATTGCTCGATCGTGTCTCACTATAGTTGTTAAACGTGATATTTAATCTTGTTTCTATCCAGGGCTTAATTTGTGCCGGAACACGCCGGATCGGGATCCGGTACCTCATGTTACCAATCTCCCTCCTCAACCGCCCTCGTCCGCTGTTCATTTTCACTTTCTTCCGTGACTCCCCAACCCTCTTCACTTTCTTCCGTGACACTCCTGCGCCGCTCACTTTCGTCCGCGACACCCCTTCGCCATCCACCGCACCAAACAAATGACTGACACGGATCACTCTGCCTACTCATGCCAGAGTCCTGCGGAAAAAGTGATTGACCGGTGGTAATTTACATGTAACTTATCTTTATTTATTTATGATTTGGTTATGGGTAAAACAAAGACCAGGTAGTTGTAGGCTACAAATAATTAATTCGTTATGAATTAATGATTCATATATAATTAATTCACCTCCACCTATAAAAACGATGCCATCATCCATTACAATGTTTCACATTAGACATCTTACAATGCTAAATTGGTCAACATCATCCAACCCTAGCACTCACCTAACCCCACCCCTAACTCTACCCCTCACAGTGAAGTTACTAGCTCCATTGAGTGCATTAAGTCTGACATTGCATCACTGAGATATTCAATCTCAGCTTGCATCATCAAGGCTGCATCCAGATACTATTGGAGAAAGCCTTTAACAGTTAATCATTTTCCAGGACATTTCCAGCTGTTTTTTTTTTCTGACGGAAGTTGGTCACAAACAGTCATACACTAGTTAAAGTTTAAAAAGACTGGGAACCCTGTTATGCTATACAAAATATTTACCATTTTCTTTAACTTATGATATTAGTAAGACTGAAAGTGGCATCAACACACAAATGCAGTTTGTCAGATTAGATTTTTATTAACTCTTTCATATGTACAAGCATGTCATCAACTGCTAAATGCAAATATGACTGCTCACGTTAAGACACATGGTGGATCTCAATCAGCACTTTGTTCTGTATTCAGGGCACTGATGAGGGCATCAGCCATTTTAAATGCAGTCTTTATTGAACAATTCCAGTAAACTGAAACCTCGTGCACTGAGAAGTCCCACATTGCACCATGAAAATGTGTTTTATTTATAAGAATGTCAATTATATCCATGTTGAGTTGTCACAAATTGAGCAGTTTATTTATTTTTTTCAGGTTTTTGGAGACCGATGATGAGGAAAAAAGATTCCTGATGGATCTCATTTGTGCTGCAGTAGAAAATGACACAGTTAGAGGAACAAGTTTCTTAAATCTGCTGTCATCTGTGTGCAGTTATAAAACCTTCCCTTTTAATGAAGAGTGCCATTATCATAAATTTCATCAAAGTGATTTCCTGCTGGATCTTTATTCACTTGTGAAGAACTATGAGACTCAAACAGGCAGGAGTTTACTTCCAGCATTACAGTCAGTTTTCCAGTCTCCTGATGTCTGGATCATAGATCTCTCAGAGAGAAAGACCTCTGTCCTTCTGGAAGTGCTGAAACTCCAAACAGAGAAGAAACCAGTGGAGCTGAAAGGATGTTCAAACGAGGACAGTGGAGAGATGAGTTTTCTCCAGTGTCTGCCCTTCATCTCACAGCTCAGGTAAGAGAATCTACAGCTACTGACAGCTGTAATATGTTTACTTTTTTCAAGATCTCAATCAATACTTTTTTATTAATGGTTAATTACTGTGCAGTGTTAATTTAACCTTCGACATTTTTAAATAATAAAAAAAATGTCAATTTAATAAATTATTTTATTGTCTTTTCAGCCGCTCAGAGCAGAGTTTGTTAACTCTCGTTAAACTGGTCATGTTCAGAAAGGACCCAGAGCTAATAACCACTGTTTGAGCTTCTTGGTTTCTCCATCAGTCTTGAATTGCCTTTAACCACCAAAACCTGCAGATCTGTGGGGAAATTTCTGTCTTTCTCTTCTAAAAGCATCAACCTCACATTAAGACCGAAAGCAGTCTCTGTCAGAGGAACAAGACTTATCTTCAGACACGTTACCAACATGCACACTCTCAGGTGCAGACAGAATTACTAATAAACTGAGTGATTCCAATGTTTATCATTTAAATTTTATGAATTGGGGTTTTGTTTTTATTTACATTATCTGTCTTTATTCAGGCTGAGTGGTTATATGGTGGTGAGAATAGTGCAGTCATTGAGGTCTCTGAATGTTCGAGCTCCTGTCACTGTTAATGAACTCATACTTGAACCGAATAATAAAATACGTTCAGAGAGGAGTCTATCAACGGTCCTGAGCAGTTTGGCCATTCTTCTGAGACTCTGGACCGTCCACTGTGTGAACTTGACTGAATGCAATATTCAGCCTGTTTCTCTGGCTGTCCTACTGTGCCACCAGGGCCCACTGACTCTCAGGTCTGACACTAATACACATTTTAGCAGTGTTCAAATTATGTTTATGATTATATAAAGTATAATGAATGTTGTGTATGTTTTTAGACCATCCAAGGAGACTCTTCAGAAGCTGATTAAGTATGTCTACGAAACCCAGGAAGAGGAATTGACTCGATGTTTTCTTCAGAGTGTGACTGGAGATCTGACTTCCTATTCCTTGACCTGGAGAGAGCTTCACTATTTTCTGCAGCACAGCAGTCAACAAATCACTGTGGACTTCATTAAGAGAAACATTCAGTGCAACCCAAGAGAAATTCTGCCACTTCTGAACAGGATTACATTTAAACGGTAATCTACATAATATAAATTAGTTGCTTCCCAAAAAATGCTTTTGAAAACTCTTGTGACATCTTGTAATATTTTATATATGAACTAAAATGACAAATCTTTTCTAATAGCTTGTTTACTTATGTGAGGGTGGGATTGACCGATTGACCTTTTGAACCATCCAATCAATAGCTCATTAAAAATTGAGCTTTTTAAAAATCTTTTTGAAGCTATTTTACTTGGAAATTAATATGCTCTACAAAAATTTAAATATAGTTTTCTTCTTTTTTCCTGTCAATGCTTATAAAGTGGCTTTTACATGATTTCCATTGTTTAAAGGACTATAGAAATAACTGTGACTTGACTTGAATATGTGTCAAAGGTGTATTTCTATTGATCTGTTGTCTATGAAACCTCAAATAATAATTTTTTTAATAAATATCTAATTCACAGTGACTAATGATGAATGTGATGTGTGTCTGTACAGGATGAGCTCTGCCTTCATGCTGTCTGTAATCAGAGAGATTTGTCAGAGCGGCTCTGCTGGATTTGTGTCCAGTCTGTTGAGTTCAGTAAGAAACTGCATTAATCTGCAGTGCCGAGATCTGGACTCTGGTGATTGTGCAGCGCTGCGCTTCACACTCCAGCACTGCACTGCAGCTTCACTCAACCTGATGTGGACCTTCATACCAGAGGAAGAGCTGGAGACATTTCTGCCTCTCCTCAAACACGTCTCATACCTCAGGTCTCACTGATGCTTTCTATATCCATTTTTTTCTGTCTTGAAGAATCTCTGATTTGTCATTCCTGCTTAGTGCTGAGGACCACTATCAGCATAGATATCAAGTGTTGGTGAAATTATTTTTAGTTAGTTATGTATTACAAGCTTGCGCTACTATTTATAATTTTTTTTGTTGAGTTTTAAACAAAGTATTGATTTAGTTACCATTTGTTATAGTCTTTTTATCTTGGCTGTTCTTTTTGGTTTGTAATAAAACAAAGAATCAATAGTATTTTTGAGTAACTGAGGCACAGTTTTTCCCAGATTTCTTAACCCTCCTGGTTCAGAGGTGACTTTGAGGGCCTGGCAAAGTTCTGAAATGAACTAACATTTGTGCTTTTTTCATTTGCTTATAAACATATACATAGCTAAGTCTAATAAAAGCACAAACTGTTCTACATTAATATGCTAGCAACATTTTTTTAGATTGTTTAGAAAAAACATTGTTTGGAAAAAAACTACAAATTTTGAAGTGACTAAAATAACTCCATTGAAAACATACATAATATTTGTTCACAAGATTTTTGAGAACTGGATCTTGTGGAGTTTTTCTTTCAAAATTATGTGAAAATTATCACCTTGTTTACTTGGTTACAACAATATATTGATTTAAATTTACCAAGACACTTGGAAAGGAGTGCAAAGGGCCTATGCGAGGAGCGGTGAACTGTCAATACTAATGGAGTGATTCACACCCTAGATGACAAAGGCCTGCATAATGAGCTGCAATGAGCCATTCAGATAGGCATGTTACTGTAGTCCCATTTAGGCCCCGTTTACACTAGTAGGTTTTAGTTTTAAAACAGCGTTTTGGAATGAAAACGATCCGCGTTCACACTAGCGCTTCACTTATCGTTTCTAAACACTAAAATGTTTCAGTTAAAAAAAAAAAGGCAGACTTGCTATGGTCACGCATTCTTTCCACACTACCCTGGAGTTTTGAAAACACAGAAGAGACGTTTTCATTTCGTTTTTAGTGTCGTCAACTAGAGAGGTGCACGCAAAGCTCCCTCTGACTAACTTGTGCTCAGAAGTCCAAATAGGCTGAAGCAACTTTAAGTGCATGCTAGAGTGTGTGTATGGTCACATGATGTATGTTTTCAGCAGTATAGTGTTGGCATGGACAGTTTTCTATGCCATTTTATAACTGAAACACATCAGTGTAATCAGGGTCTGAGAGGGCAAGAAAGAGTTACAAAATATAATGTGAGGACAAAATGTTTATATATTAGGTTTTTAGTTTATTGATAATATATTTAGCTATTGCACAAAATAACTTGAGATTCACTTGTGAGTGCAGTTAAACAGTTTACTGTTAAAAATGTTTGTATATAAACAATGTTTATATAGAAATGTTTTTATATTTTTGTAAGACAGATTGTATAATACTGTACTGTAGGCTATTTATGTTTATTTCGACCTATAGAGTTATATTTATGATCTTCATCTTCTATTTTTTTTTTAAATACTCTGAATAGCTGATTTTAGTTTGACAATAGGCTGTTTGGTATGTTTCAAATGTAGATATAAAGTATACAGACTATATACAGGGGTTGGACATTGAAATTGTAGCACCTGGTTTTAGGCCACAATAATTCCCTAGTATGGTGTAGGGCCTCAGGATCAATTCATCCTGGGAATGACAGATACAAGTCCTGCACAGTGGGAAGAGGGATTTTGATTTTCATTCTTCTTGCAGAATAGTGGCCAGATTACTACTTGATGCAGGTAGAGGAGATGTTTTCTGACTGGCTCCTCTAAAACACCCCAAAGTGACTCAAAAATATTTACATCTGGTGACTGCAGGCCATGGGAGATGTATAACTTTACTTTCATGTTCATGTTCACCAAACCCCTCCGTCACCAGTCTTGCTATGTGTGTTGGTTCATTATCATCCTGATACACGGCACAGCCTTCAGGATACAATGTTTGAACCATTGAGTGCACATGGTCCTCCAGAATGGTTAGGTAGTCCTTGGCAATGACACGCACATCTAGCACAAGTATTGGGCCCAGGGAATGCCATGATATTGCATCCCAAACATCACTGATTCACCACCATGCTACAGTCTGAGTGGTATGCTTTTTTGGAGCATCGTAACTCTCCCGAATGTGAGAAAAACAGTGAAGTTGGACTCATCTTTCCCATGATTATGATGCCCAAGAATTTTGCTGCTAGCACCATAGAACGAACGTTTGGCATTGGCACAAGTGACCAAAGATTCGGCTACAGCAGCTCGGCTACAGCAGCTCGGCCATATTGGGGACATCCCTTGTAGACAGCGTCAGCAGTTACTCCTGTTGGATGTGGCTCGTCCTTAGTGGTATGCTGACATTAGCCTGGATGTCATGGCTCTTTATATAACATAAAGACTTGCTGTGAGCTGCTGGGAGTTTTGTGGGCATTCACAACTCAATGTGGGTGTCGTGTGGTTTATGTTTGAATGAGGAACGCAGGAACTAATTAGCGTGGTAATAAGCTAATTTTATGTAAATTAATGTAAAACTAATTGTGTTCTTTCTATGTGGATTACTAAACCAGAGAAAATTTGTTTTCAAAAAGAGTTGGCTCATTTAAAAGTGTACATTTCAGGCTTGTACATTTAAAAGTGTACATTTCAGTACATTTATGTCTCTTTATGAGGCATATATTTCAGAGATTCAGCGTTTTTTCTGACATGTTTGCCAGTCACTGGAGACCGAAGACACAAAGAAAGCACTTTGTCTACTATTTGTAAGACATTTAGACTAAAATATGATAATTAAAAAAGCTCTGTAAGCTGCTTTCAATCAGAGATGGTACCGATTGACCTGAATGTGTTCTGAAGTAGTTTTTGTGTGTGTTCAGTGTGGACAGGCTGCTGTTACTGAAGATGCTTCACTGCTGCAGTGTCTCTGATGTCCAGCAGGGGTCAGTGTTTCTGCTCTCCGTCCTGCAGCACAAGCTGGACTTCTCCTGCCGCTCTGCTCTGGATCTGACCACAAACACAGCCTCTGAGCCTATACAACTTACGGCTGATGACTGCCATGTGATGTCCAGAGTCATTCAGGGAGCAATCACAAACAGAAAAGCAGAGCTGATTCTGCAGGACTGTGAGATTAACACTGCAGGAATGGATCAGCTGTTCCCAGTGCTGCATTCAGTGAAACTCTGGTGACAAAACAGCAACACATTCTGCATTGTGATTCTCTTGTGTTCATTCTGAGCTTAGATTTTATCAACAGATGGAACTGTGTGCTTTACAAACAGCACAATTCCTTACACATACCACTTGAACAAAAATAATCATTAATAAAATTAGAAAAAGGAGTCTAATCTTACATGAAAAGTATGTTTTTTTGTGGAAAAAAGTGTTTAACTCGTACTGTACAAATTCTTATGATACAAAAACTTTTTAAAGGAGGCTAGTTATTTGTTGAAGCATGTATTTAGCTGGTCATGTGCTGGTCTTGAACTGGTTTTTACTCAAGACCAGCACATGACCAGCTTAAACTAGCAGCAATGCTTCAAAACATTTCTCGCTAGCATATGCTGTGTTTCCCCAACAGAGTCAGCCAAACACTCTTCTCTTGAGTATTTGAGTGTATAGTTAAAAACTAGCCTACAGTGCTATTTTCTGTTAAAAACTAAGAACAGAACCGATTACAGAGAGAATTGCTATGCATTTCCAAAATGCATCTATTTACTGCCTCAGCCCTAGTGTGAACACATTTAGAAACATGATATTTTGCTGTTGTCTTTCAGCTGTGCTAAACCTCTGCTGCTTCAGTTTCTTTCTCATGTGAGGCGCGAGCAGGTTGAGTCTCTTTCTGGAGCTCTTGGTGAAGAGCTGGATCTCAGTCAGACTCCGCTTGACCTGCAGGCCTGTAGTGGTTTGGCACTGATTCTGGAATATTCTGAAGGACTGACTGAACTGGATCTGAGTTAGTGTCATCTCACCGATCACAGCCTGGATCTGCTGCTCCCAAACCTCCACAAAGCACAAAACATTGAGTAAGATTGAAATACAGTTTGTAAATCTCTGAACTGCGATGTAATAGTTGACATTTCTAATTTATTAAATTGTTTGGTCTGCAGCTTTAGTGGGAATTGCATCACTGATGATGGGGCTCAGAAAATCTACAGTGTCGTCTCTCACAACAGTAACATAAAGACAGTGAGGTGAGAGTCTGATATGAGTCACAGTATTGACCAAAGTTACTTGAACTGTTCTTTCAGTGGTGAAATCTTCATTAATGGACTTTAGGTTTCCAGAGATCCATTAAAAATAGATTTATTCATGGTGACGGCTTAAAAAGTTTAATGTTTGATTTTTTTGCTCACAAATGAAAACTCATTATGAATAAATACATTTTTTAATGGATCTCTGAACTTTTAGAAAGTAAATAAAAAACTAAACTTTTGATTGTCTGTATTTTCATAATCAGTAGAATGGAAATCATTCAATCATCTATTTACATTGTTTAATGTGTTGGTTTCATGTATATGCATTCATTTAGAAGTGAGGAAAAAGTGCTGTTGCTAATATCAGCTTGTGTTTTGTGTCTCTTTAGGCTCTTTAACAACAGAATTGTATACAAAAAGCACTTCAAAGCCCCACGATTTGAGATCTGGTAATGCTAATAAACTATAATATATAAAACTAATATCAACAAGCATAATAATAAGGTAAAAACCATGTCCCACAGATGAGTCTAGTCACCAGATCATAAACTGCATTCATCTTTTATCATCACCTTGACAAATGATCAACAAGTGCTTTGTTATATTAATTATGTTTTTTTAAATGACAGTGTCTTTCCACTGCTTTATTATTTGTCAAGCAGGGTATAGTTTGAATTTAGCTTCATTTATTTTAGTTTTATATAATCTATATATTTTATATAATATATTCATATTTGTGTAGTTTATTCTGTGTGCTGTTTGTTCTAACTGGTATTTTTAGATTTAGACTGTTTTTAGCATAACTATTTAACAGGTTAAAGATTTCAGCTCAGGCAGCCAAAGCAAACAGCTTCAAGTCTTTAAAAGAGAGCTTATTAAAGTACTTTATTCAATGTAAAAATTCCGTTATGTTTCACTGGGTGTGGGTCCTGACTGAACTACATTCATGTGGTGTTTACAAATGCCAACAGTTTTAGATGTAAACTGTTTACATGTGATCTGAACCTGACACTTCTATAATGACCACATTTACATGCACATTAATTTCTGATTAAGGTCCATAATTTCTTTTATTCTGCCTTTAATGATCCACAAACTATTGAAATATTCATGTTTTACTGCCTGAGCTCTAGTGGTCAATACTGATAGTATACAAAAGACGTAATACTCAAGAAATCAACTCATTAATGTGACTGAAATGATAGTTACTGTAGGCCAGACAGTAACTTTTATCACCTCATGATATCGTTGTTATATTGTTGCTTAGTTTTGTCTTTTTAAAAACTTTTTAAAATTTTACTTAACTGTTAGTATGTTTTAAGTAGAGTAGTCTGCAGTGGTCAAGATGCACATTATAGGGAAGAAAAGGGCACTTGCAAGGGTGCAGACAGAGAGTTTTATACAGAGGTACTGAGGGGATGCTATAGATTACTGATGGGGAGCTGGGTGGTACTAATAAATATAAGCAAAACAGGTTCTTGCCACTTGATTGTTAGTTTTTCATAACTATCTTATTCATCACAATCTAATCTAGGTTTTTCATTTTATGTACTGTAATTAACCAACAGCTGGCAAGTTGCTGTTCTTGAGTTGTTTACATTGTTACATTTGCATTGTGTGCTTCGCTGGACGTTTCATTAAAATAAAATGTGAAACTTGATTTGTTTGAGAGTACATAAGTGTGTTGATCATTCAGTAGAGTGTGTGTAATACATATTTTCCTAATGGTTTAATTGATTTGTTCATATGTTTAAATATATTTTCAAATGCGTATAGAAAAATGCACAAAAATTCAGCTAATATATACTTTAAATATGCGTTTACATAATTATATTTTCAGCAAATACATTTTTGCCCACTTTTTTGTACAATTTTGAAAATGTTTAAAATGAAGTAATAAAAGAGTCTCAAAGAGCCTGAACAAAGGTCTCAAGGATGAAACGCCATTGGGGCAAGTAATTATAACATTCTTGTAATGTTTGGGAGAACAAAATATTTAAATAAGTAAAGAATATTTAGTAACCATCCAATTAACTTATATTTCAAATTCAGTTTACGTAAACATGATAACTCTGTTAATAATTACTCACCATAATAACATTTCAACTTTGAGACCATCTTCAAAAAATAATTTAAGATATTTCAGATGTCTCATCCTGTATTGACAGTGAGAGTCCAAATATGTTCAAAGTCCAGAAAAGGATCCAGAAACATAGTGAAATACCTCATTCTAAAGCATCTGACCATGTTACTGATTGAGTCACATTTGCTAATTCTCCTCTTGCGCTCTTGGGGCTTTGTGACTCTTTCTCGTTTTCTTATAGTTATTTGTGTCCAGGTTTATTAGATGCTTTTGGTCATTTGTGTCTTTTACACTTCTATAAACTCTTTATTTTTCTCCGCATGAACAGCCTAGGATGACTTTCATGCTTTTCTGGCTTTTATTTTGGGCTTTGCTATAACTACAGTTGTTCTCAGTGGCTTTGGTGCATTTCCCACAACACTATTTACATTTGCACAACAGTTAATGCATTTCTCAAAACAATTAATGCAAACTGCTAAATTAGTTGATAACTTCTAAAAGTGTGTCACTTGCTCAAAATGGAGAGCTCATTCCTCAAAAGCAAGTATTCATGTCAATGAAAGTGTCAGTGTCATCAAGATCTAACACCATTAAGTCCTAACACCATTGTTTATGAACAAGATAGTCAAATGGCTTTGTTATGTTTTCATTATGACACTTTACTTTGACACTTTTACACAGTTTTTCCAATGCATAAAAGTCAGATTTTGGTGACACTTTCTGAAAATGCTCAATACAGCACTATATAATATTTGCACAGCCATTTGAAAACTACAGTAAAGTTAGACATCACTGCATTTAGTGAGGTATCTGAGTACAAGACACTGAATATGTATGTTTTACATTCTTACTGCATTTGCTCTTTACAATTCTAATTTATTCACAGCATTGTGTAAAATAATAAATACACCCTTATTTATAACAAACATAAACTCCCTTTGGGTAGAGCTGTGCACAACTGTAAACAATACTGCAGTACATATTAGAACTGAACCTACAACATACACAGGTCTGTAAATCATTCGTGAAATTATTCAATTTAAAAAACATTTTCAGGAAAAAAAAAGATAAAATTTTGAAAATAAAATGAGCTTGACAGATTTTGACAACTAGTTCAACATTTTTGTATGTAATGACTCAAGTAATGAAATGAGGCCTGTTAGTTTATATATGGTATGACTATTCAGCATTCACAAGATTAGTTAATTTTGACTGGCATGACATAAGCAAATGATAATGTTACAAACAGCAGAGAGTTGTATAAAAGCAATTGATGCTTGTCCAAAAGCATTTGCAATTTGTTGGAAGGAATGAGAAACTGCTACTATGAAGTGCACAAATGACTGAATGTTTTGAGAAATGCATTAACTGTTGTGCAAATGTAAATAGTGTTGTGAGAAATGCACCAAAGCCACTGAGAAAAACTGTAACAGAGCATTTGCTTCCTCTGCAGGATGATTTGTGCCACTACATAGCTTGTTTGTTCCCTTGATATGTCAAAAGTGTAGCGCATCTTGGGATTTTCTTCTAGATCAACTTTATCACAATAAGTTACTACTCTTTTATCCCATGAGTAAATAAGGGAGAGGATTTGACGAAGTCTCTTGCTATATTGATTTATTTGTAGTTGACTGATGAAGGGCTTCATGTACTGTACTTCACATTATCCTAATCTGTCCACATATACTTCAGCTTTATTTCACCTGGAGTAAAACGCTCTAATGTGTTAAATGAGTGGCTGAATCTTTGTGGTTAATTCAAGACAGGTTTATTTTTTTAATTAGAAAAAAATAAGGAATAGTTTCTTGCGATCACTGGTTTGTAATAATGTTTCAGCTTTAATAAAACACTGTAAGAAGTAGGTCTAGATTGAAATTTTTCAAATTCATAGTTAAATAATGGCATGTGTTAAAAATGTATGTGAACAGTTATGATGAACTACAAAACCGATAACTGGTTTGTTTTTAAGTACTTTTTACCCAACATAGTTGCAAGCTTGACCATTTTGTAGTTAGATTTTAGTATTATCTGACACTCAAACAATTATATATCAGTATACAAAATCTCGTTATTTTAAAATTGTCAATCAATTTTGGAAATCTCCTTGTGCGTATCATACCCATTGACGCGGGTTTACGTCGTTACGTAATGACGTATTTGTACAGTAACTTGCGTAAACAATAAAACTTGAGCAACTCCTGAAAGTTGGAAACATCATGAAAGTTTGCTGTCAACGAGCGGTAGGTCCATTTCTATCTAATAGAAAATGTTAAAAGAGATGCTTCTTGCGTTTTGAGATTAGTTTTCTTATCTATAATTAATGTATGCATGTTTAAGCTATATTTTTTTTTAAATTAGCGTGAATAAATTCCACCAATCGTTTCCGTCTGCTCAGATATAAGAATATTAAAGCAATAATCAACATAAACAAAATGCAGCTGCAGTTAATAATGTAATTCACATTTAAAGTTCCCTCAGTCTTGGTTTCATTTTGGAGGTTTGCTTTTATGCTTTGCTGTAACGGAGAAGTGAAGGATCATGGGATAGGACGGAAGCATGGTAACGGAAATTGAATGTAGGAATTGAATGTAATTGAGTTGTGAATATTTGCTATAATAGTTACGAGTTCACATTTTTAGTTGTCTTGAGTTGTCCTTATAGCTGAACCGAGCTGATTTTGAGGCAGAGTGTCTGTAAACATCGTGCACTGTGACACTAGCTGGCGCTGTTTTCACCGTTGAAACGATCAAATCAGACTTGGTGTGTACGCAAACAGCGTAACGTCAAACATAAGTTGAATATGTGAATAAAGACTCACAAAACACATTCTCGTGGACATTGGATATACTTTGTATGTGCGTGAGAAAACAGTTTGGTCTCATCTGAGGAGAAGCGAGCGCTATTTATATTCTAAATAGGTTTGTTGTTTCCATTAAAAAACATTGTTATTAAACACTGTCCACCCACCTTTCATCGTGCTTTACCTTTCAAAACTCAACATCAAAACCTTTTCATTCAAATTTCATTTTTCGTCCAGTTTGTCTAACCTTTTTTATAGTCCATACAGGAAAGCAGTTTGATATAATAAGAACAGCTTTTACATTAGTCAATTTGCATTAATTTCTTTAGTCTTTTTCTAAAAATTTTTAAGGTAAAAAATACTTTTTTAATGTTTAAAAGGATTCTTCACCTCAGCTTATGATTTAGTGTTATGTTGGTTAGATGCTCAAATGTTTTCTTCAGTAGGTTCATGGACGCTTCTTAAGTTGATGTGACCGTTTCATTTTTTTTCTTCCAAAAATACTGGTTATTCAATAGGCTTATTAGTCCAATAAATTAGTTTATTTGATTTAAGATTAAACACAATGTTCTCTGTGAGTAAAGTCATTTTTGCTTTTTTCATTTTGAGATTTGTCCAAGCAGTGCATGATTTGTTCATGATTTGACAAAGTGAGCAGGGCTGTTCTGAAAAAATGTCATCACTGTTTATCGCTAATTTTCCAACTTAGATCCTCTTTAATGAAGTAATTTTCAAATAAAAAACATTCATGGATTAATAAAAACATTTATTTAACATGAGTTTACATTATACACCTATTTACAAAAGTATATAAGCCTGGTGTAAAAACTCCACTGCTGTTAGTGGATTGTTCTGAATGAACACATTTTATTAAGTCGATGTGTAGCATAAGGTCACCAGGTTTCTGGTGAGCAGCACACAGAACATTTTGTAGTGTATGATCAGGGCCGCTGCTGGCCAAAAGGGTGCCCTATGCGAAATTTTACTGTGGTGCCCCCCAAGAGGAGCAAAAACACACAAACATATGTATTTAAACATGTATTTATGTATTTATATACATAAATATGCATTTAAACACTCAAAATTATACAAAATAATAGTTTACATTAAAATAAACACTGACATGTGTTCTGCTAAAGCATTCCCAATTTCAAACATTTACAAAAGAGAAGGAATAAACCCTCTCTGTACCTGTGGAGATGGCCGGTCCTCAGTGCTGCACCCTGTGTCTGTACCTGTGCAGCTGTTGGTGTCTTTGGAGCAGTGCTGGATCAGGACACCTCATCTTCTTTTGTGACAAATTTCAGCGTTGAACCTGCATGTACAATACAGAAGAAATCAGTCATTTAAAGAAAAACAACATAGCATTAAAACAAAGGGCTAGTCCAGCACTCCTCATAATGTGTCTAAACTACAATCTAAATGTGGATTTAACTTGCACTATAATCTATGGTGACAAACACTGACCCTTGCTGTCAGTATACATCATAGACATTTGTGGTTTTTAGGAATTAAAATGTGTATTAAAATAAGTGTATTTTTAAACAAAAACTTTAATATTCAGAAAAAATCATCATTAATGAATTCATGCAATAAAAATAGTTCATGGTCTGTGACTAACAGTAATTTGACTAATTTTATATTATTGATCTTTCAGAAATCACAGAATGAGTCACTTTTGTTATTTTAAATTGTAATGTACAAAAATGAAAAGTGGCCTAAAAACACAGCAATCCACCAATGTAAAGACTAAAGAGACTTTATTGTCATTGCAGTGATACAAGCAATACCAACTGCAGCAATAAGAGTATAGAAATAGACAAAACAGTAAACAATGATAACTGCAAAGAATTATATGAAATATAATAACTATATAATAATAAATAATACAAACTGTGAAATAATTATGCAGTGTATGTGTATGTAACGTTAGCTGGTGTGCAAACAGAATTGTAAAGTATTGCACAAGTTAATAATAATAATTGAGTTTAATTATCAGCAACATGGGGAAGAGGGGCAAACGCCAAAAGTCACAGAACATGTGCTGTCATAGTTTAAGCACAATGCAGAGCCGCAAAGCAAGAAACTGAACGTAAACAACAACAAATAAGGCAGATTTGGTGCAGTTGTGGAGAAGTTTAAATGTTAGCCTCACTAATTTACTTGAACAACCAAAAATATGTTTTCCAGACTCATGGAATCACACGCATCACTGTCAACATTGCCAAATTTACACTGTCTTGTTTTTTTGTGAGTATGTTGTTGTATTTGCACTGTCTGTATTTTACACTGTCGTTGTATTTGCACT
>CAIGQZ010016425.1:1727162-1766115 GCA_903798205.1 Danio tinwini
TCTCTCTCTCTATATATATATAGATATATGTATGCATATATATATGTATGTATGTGTGTGTTTGTGTGTGTGTGTGTGTGTGTGGGTGCGTGTGATAGAAGAAAAGATTTGTCACATGGATGAATGGATAAATACTAATACTTTTTTCTAATATTGTATAAAGCAATGTTTCTCAACCACGTTCCCATACCTGTCAACATTGGGATGTGAAAATAAGGGATATGCCCACCATAATAAGGGATTCCCCCGACGGATTCCCCCCCACCCCCCTTAAAAAATCCCCAAATTACTAAATATATTGATTTGGAGCTGTTTCATTGTAAATAAACAGTTAAATGGTCAGTAATATGTTTTATTATTATTTACAAAAGAAAAAATAAATAGTATACATATACATAGCAGCAAATACATTAGCAAATAGTTTAGCTTATTAAAATTAATAGCTATTATAATAAAATAAAATCAAGCTATCAAATCTCATTAGCCGTTTCTTCACTGTATAACTGACACATTCTGATTAAAGAGCAACAAATGAATCGCTTATTTATTTAGTCTTTTTTTCCTTCGATTACATTAAATAACAGGTGTCACTTCAAAAATGCAACCATCTAACGTTATAAATAAAGCATTCGACTGCTTTCCTAACTTTTTTTGCTCATTAGGACAAAATTAGGTATGTTTGGAAAACAAACCCACCAAGATTGACATGTTTAGATATTATTATTATTAATTATGTGTATATGTCTGTTTAAGACGCACCCAAAACCCAGACTTGCGCTCCGTTTCAAATCGCGTGTACAGAATCTGTTTGGGAAACAGCCTCTATTTATCACTATGTCACGCACCTCTATATGACTGTTTTGAGGATTGCATATGAAGGGGAGATGGCACCTGTAATAAAAGGAAAGGGAATCCCGCCGTTTTTATATTTATTTCAAAGTGTTTTCATGCCTAAACAAAGCGAAAGCACAGAACAGACTCACATTTAAGAGCAAGGGGCGGCCCCTGGTGGTTTGGCGGTATGGGTTGCGTATAGGGAGGCTTTGCTCTTCAATGTTTATTGCCAGTCTTCAGAGTAAAGCTGAAAATATGGGAGAAATATGGGAAAATACCTTTACAGGATGATAGTGGGATAGAACTGTAAAATACGGGAGAATCCCGGGAAAAACAGGAGGGTTGACAGGTATGCGTTTCTGGAGGGCCACCAACACTGCATGTTTTGGATGTCTCTTTTGTCTGTCGCACCCATTACAGGTCTTTCAGTCTCTGCTAATGAGCTGATGATCTGAATCAGGTGTGTTTGGCTCATAGATATTTACATTAGATGTCGTCTACGCTGTTGTTGTCTATTGGAAGGAATGCGTCAATAGAGCTTCAATTTAGTACAGGGTAGCGCTCCTTTGAAATGAATGCAGGACCAAGGTGCAGTGGAGGACTGGCCATCCAGAGCCAGAGATGTATATATCTATGATCGGGAGTTTTCCTGGTGGTCAGCATGCAAATATTTTTTTAAATTATGAAAATTGTAATTTTACATTACTTTTCTACATTGATGGATAAGTGACCGCATGGGCATTCCTGACAAAGAGCGTGTGTTTGTGTTTGTGTGCATGTAAATGTATTATCCTCCTTCCCTGTTAAATTTTATCTAATCCGTGTCCTGAAACACACCCCCTCTCCTGCTTTCACTTCTCATTCTACCGGAGGGAGCGATTCGTTTGTGAATGAATCTCCGTTATGAATGACTTGTTCACTTAGCCAACAATAATACAAGTTTCTAGCTCCGCAGTATCTAGTTGTCATATGGCTTTTTCATTGTTTGCTCATTTTATTCAACAAAACTAGCATAAGCCTAGTATTTAGTGCAAGTTGGTGCTACTTTGCCTTCTGGTCAGTGCAGTAAGAGACTGTATTATCATCAATAACGTTACTTGTTTAGCACAAAACTTTGTAACATACAAAAATGTAAAAAACTAAATCTTACCTATGAAATGTTCTGCCTTTGTGCTTTGTTTTCTCTGTTTGCTCGTTACTACACCCGTACACAGCACTTAAGTCCAGCATCTTCACTTTGGCACACTGTCTTGACTAGTGTGCTTGAATGACATTTGTTCAGGGAGCACTGTACAAATGTGGTGGCACTATTGACGCATGCTCGGCTAACTTTTGTTTTTCATATAGTGTGGTTAACTGTTTCATTTAAATTCAATTAATTAATTGACGTTTATAAAGTGGTCGCTTCAAATCGGTTATTTCAATTATTTAAGAAGAAACAGTACATTAATCATTAGTAATGATTTGAAATTTAATTTTCATCGCTAGACTAACCATAAAACAAAAGTTCATATAAGATGAAATATTGTATTAATTAAAAACACCAAAATAATAATAGCAATTTAAAAAAGTCCTTATTGTGCACAATTACAAGTCATATTTCAATTTAATTATAGTTAATAATATTAAAGGGGACCTATTATGCAAAAAAAATACTATTTTATAAGGAGTTTAAACACTGTTAAGTGGCAACAGTCTTTTTTAAAATATATAAATTTTATTTTTTATAATCACACTTGATAAAAACAGTCTGCAGAAACACTTTGATTGACAGTCTTCTTTTGTACATGTTTGTACATGTTTTGTACCCACTAGTGATGATCTCTCCCTCATTAGCATAGGATGTTAGTCTCGTTTTTGAATCTGCCATGCGGACACATAGGCATTTGTAGCTCCGCCCTCTTTTAAAAAGAGCACAATCTCATTTGAATTTAAAGAGACAGTCACCAAAACAACACAATTAGGATCAAAGCCTAAAAGGGGCAGTTTTAAAGAGTTATAAAACATTATTTGTGTGGTATTTTAAGCTGAAACTTCACACACACACACTCCAGGGACATTAGAGACTTATTTTACATCTAGTAAAAAGGGCCATAATAGGTACGCTTTAAATACTATGCATCAATTTAATTCATTTACCGGCAAGTTTTAAAATGATTTATGATAATAAAAAAGTGAATACAATCAAGAGTGAATATATGATTACACTAGAGACATACAATAGTCATGTTAATAATGTTAGAAATTCTGTACATTTCAACGATGGAATTATTCATTCATTAATTCATTCATTTTCCTTCAGCTTAGTTCCTTTATCTATTATGGGTTGCCACAGTGGAATGAACCCCCAGCTTATCCAGCATGTTTTACGCAGCCGATGTCCTTCCAGCTGCAACACCGCACTGGTAAACACCCATACACTCTTACATTCACACACATACACGACAATTTTGCTTACCCAATTCACCTATACCGCATGTCTTTGAACTGTGCAGTTTAGTGAGCACTCAGAGGAAACCCACGCCAACACAGGGAGAACATGCAAACTTCACACAGAAATGCCAACTGGCCCAGCCAGGGTTTGAAACAGCGACTTTCTCGCTGTGAGGCGACAATGCTAATCACCGAGCCACTGCGATTATTAAATGTAAAATAATCATCTTTTAACTACCATACTGAACCGAATATAACCCGTAAATTCTCATTCTGACAGAAAGGCATTTGAGAAAATCTGAGGAAAACAGAGGTCAGTAGGACATGCTATTTTCATCACATATGAAACATGCAGTGAAATGCATGAACTCACACATGAGCACATATGCTCACACACACACATGCACACACATTTAATTCCTCTCTCACATCACTGAAATATTAATCCAGTGGCATGATGGGATGTTGTGAGGTAGTCATGCGTGCAGAGCGCGAACAGAGAAGATTCCTATATTTGCCTCATATATCTGACTCACGTGATGGAAAAACTCACTCATCTGAACTGTGCCAGACTCTCAGAGCTCTTCTAACTGCTACCGGCACAGGAAAAACAATGATTCAGTTGAATGTATGAATGTGCAGTTGCATGTGATACGCTATTAAAAGTGATTAGTTTAATTACTTTTACCTTTTAAAGAAAATGATTTCCTTTAAAAATCATGAAACTTGCAAGAGGGTGGCACGGTGGTTCAGTGGTTAGCTGTGCAAGAAGGTTGCTGGTTTGAGTCCCAACTGGGCCAGTTGACATTTCTGTGTGGATATTACATGTTCTCCCTGTGTAGGCGTGGGTTTTCTCCGGGTGCTCCGGTTTTTCCCACAGTCCAAAGCAATCCAGGCTCATTCTGAAAATCTACCTCTATACACATTTCTGAAGAGTGCTAAATATGTCCCAGGAGCTACGTCTTTTTGCAGTTTTTGTTTTTCGTAAGTCCGCCAGAAGCCGCTGTGTACGCTTTTTCACATTTTTAATTTCTCTGGCGAGTGCCATTCGTGCCTGCTCTTCTTGCGTAAATCCACCAGAGGCTGTCGAGTGACTGATTGATCAACAGACCCACCCTCCTCCTTCCCTGAATCCAACCAATATTGTTTTCAAAAGCACCGATTGACCCGCCCACCCACTTCCCTAAACCCAACCGACAGTTTTAAAAAGCAATCCAGAAAAAGAAACATGAAACATTTACATGTTTATTAAAAAATTTTTTGTGGCTTCTGTTTTTGTCTTACCTGCTTTCTGGAACCATTCTCAAACCCTGTCGTTGTGGTCAACTCCTCTCTGCATCTCAAGTCTGCCAATGTACATGGCAAGCTGGACAAACTGGTAACAGCAAGAAAGCAGTCCATACGGAGGTATGAAATGGCATCATACCGCCCTGTAGCATTCATAATTACATAATTCGCAATCTCCAGAAATGTATATAAGGCTTTGTTTTCAGAGGGAGCCTATTTTGGTCCAAAGGCATCCGCTATAAGTGAATTGGATGAACTAAATTGGCTGTAGTGCATGTGTGTATGTGTATGGTCTTTCCCAGTACTGGGTTGCATCTGGAAGGGCTGTGTAAAACATATGCTAGAATAGTTGGCGGATCATTTCGCTGTGGTGACCCCTAATAAATAAAGGACTAAGCCGAAAGAAAATGAATGAATGATCTTGCAAGAAATTGAAAAAGTTATTAAAATAAGCAATCAAAGGTAGTTAATTTCATACTTCACACTGTAATCAAATGCATTCTATTAAAGATTAGTTACTTAAACTGAGAAAATCCATTGGCTAAAAATTGATAAGTTGGCTTTACTTAGTAAACCTGTTAAGTTGACTTAATTTTATTATTATGCATAGTTGATTTACTTAATCATTTTAAGGCAAAGGATCTCACTGTTTTTTTTTTTAAGAAAAGTCAACTAAACGTTGCTTACAGTGTTGTTTGGCCATTTAAATGAGATACTTCTAAGATGAATCTATAAAATATACAATAAAAAATATGGTTGATGTGGTTATCATGTTTTGCCATAAAAATTGTGGTAGCCGCATTTGAAGTTAAAGAAATTTACGTATGCTAACTGATTTAATGTCAATATACCCAAATAAAAATTACCTGCTTTATATCTCAATGTAGTGACAATCACCATAAAAATAAATGGAGCCATGTCATAAATCACTGGTCATCACAAGAAGCTTTTCAACATATTAAGATAAGTAAACAGACCAGATAAAATCCCCATTAAGACAAGGCATGACACTAAAATAATGCAAAAAAAAAAAACTAAACATGAATTTAATTATGTTAAATGCAGCAACCCCAAATGTGGTCAGGAAATTCAGGGAATGTAATTGTACAGTTTTTAAGTGTAAACAAGTAAAAGAAAGAGCAAACTGAAATGCAGAAACAAAGTCTGTTTTGAGGAGGTAGTCCTGGAAAAATCAAAAAGCAAAGTAAACACTCAGTCGGGTGAGCGCTGAGGAAACGCCGTGGACAGCAAAGTCCAAAACACAGGACTCTCGCTCATTGTCAGTCATGGACACAAATACATTAAGTAACACAATATGCACACGAATGATCAATAACATACTGAAAAAGATGAAGGGAAATGAAGTGCTATAAATGGGAAAAAGGAATGAGAGACAGGTGAAACGAATTAGCTCAAAAGACCTGCGCTCCTGTGACTGCAAATATAAGCAAGTGACTAGATGTAATCTGTAACACAGAACAGGAGGAGAGAGCACAAACACAAGGTACGATGACAAAGTATATAAAAAAAACTTGTTCACCTCCAATGCCTAAAATGTTCCACGATGAAACTGTATGTTACTGTAAAATGAGATGAAATGTTCTTAGGTTATTTGTCAGAATATTGTTCATTGTTTGATTTGTCTCTATCAGGCAGTGCGTGTGCTTAGCTGGATTGTGACGCCGCCTCATACAAACAAGTGCAAATGAGATTCATGTGCCGTGACAGAACATGTGAGAGGAAATGGCCCGTATCTTTATCTGAATAATTTAGATTTTTAGATTCAGAGCAAAATAATGATACATGTGCGGTGAAATTTCATAAGTTGTTTTGTTGTTGTGAAGGCTTGCAGTCTGTCATTGTTAGTTTATATCTTTTGAAATAAGAATTAGTAAGAGATGTACTTTTCTTTTTGCTTGGAAAAAATCACTTGATTTGTAGCTTACCGACTATTTTATTTTCTGAGATTTGCTCTATTATTAGACATTATTGACATTTTTACATTTGATTTGAAACATCAGCACACTATAGTTTTTGTATAATTGCTAGATTTTGTGAATAGAATATTAGATCATGAATCTATTTATTTTGCAAAAAAAGGATTTTAGATATTATTTTTCAGGAATTGGATCATAAGTAAAGAAGCAAACTATATTGTCTGTAGTGTATGTGTGTGAATGAGAGTGTATGAACGTTTCCTAGTACTGGGTTGCAGCTGGAAGGGCATCCGCTGTGTAAAAAATATACTGGATTAGTTGGCGGTTCATTCCGCTGTGGTGACCTCTGATAAAGGAACTAAGCTGGAGGAAAATTAATGAATGAAGAGGGGTGCTGATAAAAATAATAAGTAATGTGCTTAAGAATCTGTAATAATGTTAAATACGAGTCAATTTTGTTATGTTGTCTCTTTAAAATGCTTAAGTGTTGCAGAAAAAGACAAAAACAATGTAAAGTCTTAATCAAAATATGAATATGGTGGTGATGAAACTCAAAATGGGAATAGGATAACGCTAAAATTACAGTGAATGCCTTAAAGGGCACCTATCATGCCCCTTTTTACGAAGATGTAAAATAAGTTTCTGATCTCCCTAGAGTGTGTATGTGAAGCTTCAGCTCAAAATGAAACTGAAATGTGCAATGACATGTACAAAGGGATGTCAGTCAAAGTGTTTCTGCAGACAGTTTTAATGAAATGTGATTATAAAAAAATAAAATGGCTGGTTTTATTCACAGACTGCTGCCTCACAACTGTGTTTAAACCCCTTATAAAAGTGATTTTTGCATAATAGGTCCCCTATATGAACAGTCTACCAGTATCATAGCAACCATCTAGAATACCCTGAAAACTAGCTAGCTACACTCTCAGAAACAAAGGTACAGGAGCAGTCACTGGGGCAGTACCTTTATGAAAGGTATATAAATACACCTAAAGGGTCCAAAATGGTACCTCAAATGTACTTTTTAGGTGCACTAATACATCTGGGCACTAAAATGCACCTTTGAGGTACCACTGTCGACTCTTTGGGTACAAATATGTATATTTTGAAAAGGTACTGCCCTAGTGACAGCTCTTGTACCTTTATTTCTGAGAGTTAATCTTATAGTAACTACACAAAAAATGCTGGGTTTTTAACTTAACTTTGAGTTGAATATGGACAAACCCAACATTGCGGTTATTTTACATCAAAATTTAAATAACACTTTCACCAAGCATTTTCTAGTGTGTATAACACCCCAACCTAGCAATACATTAGTAACCACTGAGAACTATCTAAGATGCACCTACTGTACAGCAGCAGTCCCTTAGCAACCATTTAGAACACCCTGACACTAGCTCTGCCCTAGTAATAGGGTAAAGTCTAGATAGTAAAATTATTATAGTGAAAATAATGTAGTGCCCCATATATGGGAACGGAACGAAATAAAAACCTGCTTCACCTTACGGCCTTTAGGATACAGCTGCGGATACATCAATATAGCGTCATTTTTGTAACACTGTATGAAAATAAATAATACGGTTTGGGTTGAAGTAGTTGGTAAATGTCAATGAAATACAATGAATGGGTAATTTAATAAATAACATAAATAATATTTACATTACTGTGATGGTTGGGCTTAGGGTTGGAGTAGATGTTAATAAAATACAATTAATGGAAAATTTAATAATTAGTAAAAATAATTCTTGTCAATTTCCAGCCGCAACCGTATCTGATCTAGCAACAACCTACACTGTAAAAAAAAACCCTGTAATTTTACGGTTTATTTGCGGCAGCTAGGGTGCCGGAAATAAACTGTAAAATAACGGCCCTTAATTTACAGAAATTTACTGTAAGATAATGGACATCAAATTACAGAAATTTATCAGTAATTTAAATGTAAGTAAATTTCTGTAATTTAATGTCCGTTATTTTACAGTAAATTTCTGCAAATTAATGTCCGTTATTTTACAGTAAATTTCTGTAATTTAAGAGTCGTTATTTTACAGTTTTTTAAGGAGGCCAGATTAGTACTTTTAAAACAGTACTGGTGCCAAAATGTTGCCTGAACCAATACTTTAAAAAAAGCCACAAAAACATGTCCACATCTCTACATCATTTTAAAATAAATAAAATAAAATAAATGAAAAATAAATAAAAAAATTTATCTAAGGCATGGGTGTCCAAACTCAGTCCTGGAGGGCCGGTGTCCTGCAAAGTTTAGTTCCAACCCCATCGGACACACCTGGGCTAGCTAATCAAGCTCTTACTAGACTTTCTAGAAACATTCATGCAGGTGTGTTGAGGCACGTTGGAGTTAAAATCTGCAGGACACCGGCCCTCCAGGACCGAGTTTGGACACCCCTGCTCTAAGGCTATTAAAATATTTCCCAATTTGGGTCATTTCAAAACAATATTTAATACAAAACAGCTCATAATTTTTCAATCTCCGTCAATCCCTCTGGTTCAGTAAAACTGCTTTAAATTGAGTTTTGTAGTAATCCAGAGTACTCAAGCGCCTAACAATGCCCTAACTACCATCAATAATACTCTAACAACGACTTGTTATAAATTAATCCAAATGAGAAACATCAGGCCAATCAGTTAAAATGTAATAAAACAACTCCCTAAAAATGTTACTTCAACATTAATGGTGTTTTTTTCCCCTTATTATCTTTAGCTCCATTGTCCTCTACAAAAAAATAGCAGAATTACTATACTGTGTACTCGTCCACTCTGACTACTTGCTGGCTATGACCTCTTTTTTTTTGTCATGAATTTTAATGAAGGAAGGGCGTTTATTTGCATGTCGCAGCAGTGTAGTCTGCATCACTTCTCCATCTGTGTTCTGAATAACATGCATCATTTGCCGTAGGGCGGCAGAGAAGAAAGGCATATAAAAGGTTCTACAAGATCTTCTAAAATGGCTCTAATGAAACATGAAGTTCAATTACCCGTTGTACATAACACTGTGGGGGAGAATGGGTCGGTCCCACTGATCGTGCAGTTTATTTGGCTGTTTGTGTTGCTTTAGCACCTAAATTACTGAAGGAATTATGCAAATTAGGCAACAGTGAAAATGCGCGTATAAAAATCTGTGCCAAATGTAAGTTGCACAGCACAATTCCTCATTATGTGCCTAGTTAAACTGAGCTGTGGGTAGTTGGTGAGTCTCACCACAGTAATATTGTTACTTTAGTGTAAATAAGGGACATTTTTGGATCTCCATCTGAGTGCTGGAAGCACAATCTTCAGCTAATGTGGAAATTTCACAGAACAAGTTTATATTTTGGCATAGCTCTTGAAGTTATATGTTATCTGTAAGCACCGTTTCTTAAATGACCAAGAGTCAAGATGCTATTTCACAGATTTAATATAATGATATACTTCCAATTTCATCCTCCTTGTGTATTTTTAAAGCTGATTGGTCAGAAAACCTTATATCAATTTTTAATTGATTTCAAGAGTTCACACTTAGCTGATGATTGAAAATAAAGCTTGTTAGGCATGCTGTCCCGGGAGAGAGCCCTGAGCTTATCGGATCCTCGAGTCCTGTGCTCCATCCCGTTGCCGGGCGAGAGGGGAGTTTGAGCTCAGGTAGATCTCGATGACTCTTCCCTTGCTTATTTGTAGCTAAGTGTCGTATATGGATGGTTGAAAAGAGGTGTACTCCCTTAGAGCTTCTTCAAGACAAAGATATTAAGATAAGAAAGCTTTGGTTATTTATAGTATAGGCTTCGATGTGGTTAAAGGCTTATGTGGACAGGGCTTACAAAAAACATGCATATTTGTTTTGTTTGTTGTGGTTAAAAGAATACCGTTTTTTGGTTACCGGTTTTCAGCTTTCTTCAAAGTATTGTATTTAGTGTTCAACAGAATAACGAAACACAATAAAGATTTGGAACCACTTGAGGGAGTTTAAACTGTTAGTAAATTGTCATCTTTGGGTGACCCTGCCCTCTTCTGTAAAAGGTGGGGGCAGCTCATTTGCATTTAAAGACCGGTTTTGCACCTGGTTGTTTAAACCAATGTTTGCATTAAATTATTATTTACACTTTGGTATGATAAATGATCTAAAACTGATTTCAGACACGTTTTAAAGGCAAGGTTTTTTTTTGTAAAATGTTTGCGTTATTAATTCATCAGGGTTCTGTTTGTATTTATTTATTTTTTATTAATTCTTCAGGTCTTACAATGTGAATGTTTGGTTGTATGCAGCTGACATACAGAGTAAAAGTATGGGGTGTTTACATTCTTTAACGATTTTTTGTTTTCTTCCCCCAACATACCTCTTTTGGGACGGTCAAGTGTGAGCAGCGCTGCCTGACTGAATGCAGGACTCAAGGGATTGCAGCTTGACAGGTGTTAAGCAGAGCTGTCCAATAACACACACACACACACACACACACACACACACACACACAAAGTAAAAGGTTAATTCACATTTGCACCCAGTGGACTGCTAAATGCATATAAATCACCCTTAAAACATGCGTTGTTTCACATTTTATTTGCTATAGTACATTATGTAGTGTCTTTTATAAGCTATTAATGTTATATATTATATTAAAGGAATATTGCATGCATATATGCACAATCCTCATGATTGTGAAGTGCATTGGGTGTATGACAATACACGTTAAATGCACTATATAAATACACATTACTTACATTCTGATGGAAGAATCAAAAGCAAAGTGTTAAAAACTAATTGCAGCTTGTTGTAAATACATTGATCCACCAGTTCTATGTCATTGCATACAGTACTACTATGCAACTTTCTAGGTTTCATTTTTAATCTGATAAAATGTGTAAAATTTTGGCCTTACAATCCAATTGAAATTTATTTTAGATTGAACTCAATCGTATCAATGAAGGTGTTTACAGAAAGCCTTTTCGGTCCAATTGAGCTATCAGTCTGAATACAGATTATTCATTTATTTAGGTCTCGTCACTTTTTTTAGTGCATTACCCATTACTAACTGAACAACAGCGTGAAGTCTTTATAGTAGATGAAGTAGGACATATGCTTTTATACTAATAATTAGAAATAGAAAAGTATTACGATAAAAATATCAGAGGATTTTCATATAAAGTTAAAGAATCATTACACTGACGAAGGCACACAGTGGAGAAACGTTTGTTTTTTCTTTCCTCCTGTGATTTATTGAATAAATTATTGAGTTTGGATCTTCCTTGCTACTTGTCATTTGAAGAAATTTGGTCACAGTACCAAACTTACCTAGTAGAGTGCGGTGATTTACATTTGATTAAAGGAATTTCATATATTTCCCATCATTTTGTTTATCTTTCTTCATTGCGCTCCCATTTTTCTTAATGGCATTTGCATCAGAAACATTTCACAATTCTGTCCAGCTGGTGATGGTAAATGCACCTCATAAAAAAGTTAACCCCAAAACCTTTATAAAGTTTCAGAATTATTGAACCCCCTAGGACAAATCGACACCTGTCGTGTTGCCATTGTAGAGCAGAAAAGATCCTCCTCCTATCTGCTTGTTAAAAAATATGCAACAATGACTGAAATCAGATGGCCAGAAGTGATTTTTATTGTTGTTAAAATAGTAGTGTCTTGTGCAGCAAGTCCAGAGACGGTAGTGTACACCATGATTTTGTAAGAAATTCTCTTTAATGTGTGATAAGACTGAAAATTGGTCATAAACGAATATTTTCTCGATTCAATTGAGTAGTGGCTTGGAGCCAGAAACAGTATTCATAAATCATGACTTTACAAGTAAACTGGATTTAACTGGAAGAAGAAAGTCACATATACATCTGGGATGCCTTGAGGCCAATTATGGGTGACCTAACAATTTAATGAAGAAATCTGAAGCAATTAAAGAGTTTAGCACCGAAACCTCAGGCAGCAAAACAAGCAGGGTCCATGTGAGTCATTATTCGTATACGGCGTATGCATCACTGTTAATTCTCCTTGACAGTAATAGCTACTAATGCATGCTAATTGCAAACACTGCAAATGAGTGCAATGCAGCTGTTTGTTTTATATTCCTTAGAGACATTGGCATGCTTGACCCCTCACATGAAAAAATACTATAATAATGTATGGCAAAACTAAAGTGTTAAGTGTTTTTGAACCAACTACAGTAAAATAAATGAATCAATGTGTTATGGTAATTCTATAGTTACTATGTTAATGGTACAACTACCAGTGTTGGGGAAAGTTACTTTTGAAAGTAATCCATTACAATATTAAGTTACTCACCCAAAAAGTAACTAGTTGCATTACTTAGTTACTCTTTATAGTAAGTAAAGTGTTAAGTTACTTTTGAGTTGCCTTCTCTTACCAGACCGAGGCTTAATCTCTTTCAGAACTTGCAGGTTTTTTTCTTTTCTTTTTTTTAATAGAGGAGTTCTGAAATTAACAACGCTGTAAAACCTACTACACCTTCATTTCCCTTTAAAAAAACATACAAAAGATAATAATTTAGGATAATGTTATCCAGGGGCGGATTTAACCAATAAGTGAAGTAAGCAGCCACTTGGGGGCCTTAGGAAATTTTGGGGGGCCCAATATATATCTAGAAATATAAATTATACCTATAACATTGTCTTTTTCTACCATTTTCTATCATATTTTTGTAGGGTGAGGGTCTAACAAACACAATTTTAAGAATTTTAATTATCACAATTTTAGTTTTTATTATTACATCTATGCAAATTTGTCTTACATCCCCAATCATGGAGCAGTCCAACAGTTAAATCAAGTAAAAGTTTAGTTTTAAAATAAATGTATTATTTTCGATTTATTTATTAGGCTATTTTTTGTTTTAGTTTTTAGAATTCATTTTAAGAAAACAAATTTTTATGGCATTCGACCGTGTCCCTTGTGGCATTCTGTGGAGGGTGCTCGGGTAGTATGGGGTCAGAGGCGCTCTGTTAAGGGTCGTCTCGTCCCTGTATGAACAGAGTAGGAGTCTGGTTCGCATTGCCGGCAATAAGTCAGATTTGTTTCCAGTGCATGTTGGACTCTGGCAGGGCTGCCCCTTGTCATCAATTCTGTTCATAACAGAATGAACAGAATTGGAGGGGGTGCGGTTCGGGGACCACAGGATTTCATCTTTGTTATTCGCAGACGATGTTGTTCTGTTGGCTTCATCGAACATGGATCTTCAGCATGCACTGGGGCGGTTTGCTGCCGAGGGTGACGTGACTGGGATGAGAATCAGCACATCCAAGTCAGAGGCCATGGTGCCTCACCGGAAAAAGGTGGTTTGTCATCACCAGATTGGAGGAAAGTCCTTACTCTTAGGTGGAGGAGTTTAAGTATCTTGGGGTTTTGTTCACGAGTGAGGGAAGGATGGAACGTGAGATTGACTGGCGTATCATTGCAGGACAGCTGTAATGCGGTCGACATACCGGTTCGTTGTGGTAAAGAAGGAGCTGAGCCGAAAGGCAAAGCTTTCGATTTACCGCTCAATCTACGTTCCTACTCTCACCTATGGTCATGATGAGCTTTGGGTCATGACCAAAAGGACAAGATCTTGGATACAAGCGGCTGAAATGAGTTTTCTTCGAAGGGTGGCAGGGCGCACTCTTATGGATAGGGTGAGGAGCTCTGACACTAGGGAGGAACTCAGAGTAGAGCCACTGCTCCTCCACATCAAGAGTAGTCATCTGAGGTGGCTCGGGCATCTGTTTTCCGATGCCTCCTGGACGCCTACCTAGGGAGATATTCCAGGCATGTCCCTCCGGGAGGAGGCCCCGGGGAAGACCCAGGACATGCTGGAGGGACTATGTCTCTTGGCTGGTCTGGGAACGCCGCAGGATCACCCCAGAGGAGCTGGAGGAAGTGTCTGGGCAAATGGAAGTCTGGGGTTGTCTCCTAAGACTGCTACCCATGCAACCCGGCCCCGGAAAAGCGGCAGAAAATAAATGAATGAATGAAAACAAATCATTTAAAATGTAGATATTGCATTAAAAGAGATTGAGTTATATTAGTAGCTGTTTTTTTATTATTAAAAAGGTGTATTTTAGGACTGTTGGGCCCCATGGCTGGAATTGCTTAGGGCCCCCAAACTACTAAATCCATCCCTGATGTTATGTTCTGAGAACTTCCTGACCCAGAGCTATAGAGTACATGCTGTATATACAGATTAATGAAAGTTTAAAGCAGAGATGCCCTAAGGGGCCTGTGGGCCAAAGTTGGCCCATTGTAACCTTTGATTTTGGCCTATTATCCCATCTGAGAGGAGAGTGAGACTGATGAAGATGGTTGGGACGAATGCCTTTAACATCGTCATTTCTAATTTGACATAAGTATTTTTTTTTTTGGTTGTTTTATTGTTGAGGCACAAAACAGCAAGCTAAAATTAAATGTTTCAATTAAATGTTGTAAATGAATTTTAAAATGTAAATATTGTCACTCAACTGATAGAGAACTATGCAGAAGACATTGGCGAGGCAAAAAGTAGTGTAACTCCATTCTGTTATAAATGAGATTGTTTTTTATTTTTACTGTAATAAGTTAATTATAAAATGTTAAAGAAATATGCTGTATTAGTTAATATAAAACAATGGTTTCTAGTTATTTTTTAAATATTATTAAATAAATGAGGAAATTACTCATGGGAACTATATTTACCTTCATCCCACTAGCCTCAATCAAGTTTGGTTTTTGGCCCCTTGTAAGTAAAAGTTTGGCCACCTCTGGTTTAAAGCAATGTGTTTGCTACTTTTCAATCATGTGTTCAAAATATTGAGAATACTCCCATTGCAGATATGTAAGGCTGCGTATAAATTTTAAAAATGACCAAGGTATTAACTATAACTAATAATAGCTAATATTACACTAAGTACAGTAAGCTGTAGCCTTTATTAACTGTTTAAATGCTATAATAATTGTATTATATACAGTGGTGAAAAGTAAATACTCAAATGACTGTGAGTAATTTTTCTCAGGAATTGTAATTTACTAAGTAGTTTTAAAAATGTGTACTTTTACTTTCCCTTGAGTACATCTTTAGTGCAGTATCTGTACTTTTACTCCACTACTTTCCTTCAACCTGCAGTAACTACTTTATTTTTCTTGTCCATGGGGATTAGAAAAGTCAGTTCTGAGATTCCTGTCCAATCAAATCACACATAGCATAGAGGGTCAATCGTATCATAATGAACTACCTCAAGACGTGTGCACTTTATAATTGCCGCAAACTGTTTGGAAGTATTAAAAGTGTCCATGAAGATGTTCAAAATCTTTACGCTCATTGACCCAGAGACTGTTTAGATGCATGTCACTGACGAGAAGATGACGAATGTTTACTGTATGATGACCGAAATGGTCTTAAACACCCAGCAGGCACAGGACGTCAACATGACGTCTGATTGACGTTGAACCCTAACGTCATGGGGACTTTGCATTTTGTTTGTAAATGAAAATCGAGTTGACGTCAGAACTCAACGTCAGACCAATGTCAATGTCCAACCTAAAACCAACCAAATATCAACGTCTAATGATGTTACAGCTTGATGTTGTGTGAACGTTACCCCTATGACATCTATCGGGCATTGAATTTTGGTTGCCGTACCTGATGAATACATGTCAGTATTTGACGTCAATATGACGTTAGTTAAAGAAGTTGGCTCGATGTTGGATTTTGGTCACTTTTTAACAACCTAAAATCAACCAAATATCAACGTCATTTGACATCATTATTGGACATCGAAATAACGTTGTCCTTAGCTGCTGGCTTGACAATGAATTTTGGTCATCTGACATAATATTAATGTCTCATGATGTTGTGTGCCTTCTGGGCAATAACTAAATGCACTACAGAATGTTACGTTTACACACACATGCACAAATTACATGTAAACATATCAGCTTTTGACAGCATATACTCACTACTTGCTACTCTAGAGTACTTTTAAAAGGGCTACTTTTTACTCATACTTTGAGTAATATTTACAGCAGATACTTTTACTCTACTTGCACTATATTTTTAGGCAAGTAATGGTACTTTTACTTGAGTATGATTTTTCAGTACTCTTTCTACCTCAGATTATATATTGTAGTAGGCTATGGTTCAAAAACATAATTTACTTTATATTTCCGCAGTATTTTTGATTTGTAGTATCTCTTTGAATACAACGTAACCTACATTCACCACAGCTCACACCGTTACCTGAATTGTCAGAGAGAGAGAGAGAGAGAGAGAGAGAGAGAGAGAGAGAGAGAGAGATGCACGAGCTCTTGAATGTAAATCAGACTCTCTCTCCCACAGACTACTCTCCTGATTCTGCACCGGAGGCTGAGCTGCGGCGGAGTGACGATTTCATCCCTCACGCCTCATTAACGGGGATCCGCCTGCGCGTGAGAGTGCGGTTTGCACACAGACCGAGTGCGCATCTGCATCTGCACGCGCCAATGTAAGGAAAAGCTCCGCAAGAAAAATCAAGTGTGGGTGGAAGGACAGAAGTAAGAGAGAGGGACGCGCAGAAGCTCAATGGAAAACGCAGGCTATGGCCACCGCATAGGAAACCATCGCGACCGCTGTATGGTGTGAAGTAAGTGCCACAATTTAATTATCAAATACGACGCGTGCGTCCTTTGTGCATGGCTGTAATTATATGGTGCATGTTGGGGTGAATGTGGAGTGAGTCACTCTGGATGGACGGATGGATGAGTGATGTTTTCTGCTCCATATCGCTGGGAATCATAAGGACATTGAGGAGGATGGTGGGGGTGTGGTATTCCCCAAACGCTAGCTCTAATTACCCTGTATGGCAAAATCCATTTAGGGTTTTATGCTCTTATTGGCTTTTCCATCCCCCACATTTAATGGCCTGGAATTGCGATGCTTTCGGATCATGCATAGCGTGTGGTGATTTTATTTTGTAACGTGCATGTGTTTTTTTTTTTTTTGGGGGGGGGGGGGGGTGCTTGAAATCTAGAGACGCGTCCACATCAAAGATGAGACAGTAGCCTACTGTAGTAGATTTAGACACGTACACACACACTGTGTAATCCAGGTGCTTACAGCAGCACGCCGGCAAGAGGATTACAGTGCTGAGCATGTGTTGTATTATTATTGGGTTGGCCGAATGAAGGGATGCAGAGAAGAGAGAAAGAGTGTTAGAGACTGGGTAAATCGTGCAGCATGTCTTGGTGAGTGTGAGTTTCATCAGTAGAGGATGCATGATGGCTTGTGGTTGGGCTAAATCTGTAAGGTTGTTAAATGGACAGTTCACATTTCAGTATAATTTGCTGTAAAGGTTAATATGAGGGAAATCAATGGTACTTGGTTTGTTTGAATCTTAATGTTCTTCAAAATAACATTTTTTGGTGTAATAAGAGATATGCCTTATAAATAATGCAGAATGTATAGGATTACAATTAAAATTTCTATTATATTTTGAAACTGTGCAGGAATTGTTTTATTGAAGAAGAGAGAAATATCATGTAGCACCGTGATTTTTTTGTGACATAAAAGTACACTTTCCCTCTGTATTTATAGAATAAAGTTATTGTAACTAATAACCTTTTCTGATTTTGTTTGTAATGCAATATGCACCTTTTGTGAAGCTGCTTTGAAGCAATAATTATTGTGAAATTGCAAATAAACTTGAATTATATTTGCTTTAGTAAACAAATGCTATAATAAACAAATTTGTCCAGGATTAAAATGTTCTTGGCACATAAAAAGGTTTACAATGTTTACCAAATATTGGGTTAGATATGGACAAACCCAAATGTTATAACCCAACTTGGTAATAAAGTGTAATTTAAATTAAGCAAAAACAAAAAAAGGGTTTGTCCTGCTGCAACAACCCATCATTTTATAGAGTGTAATTACTGAAGAAAAATAATTATTTTATACTTCAACAATTTACAAATTGAAGGCCTAATCCCAGTTCTATTTTGTACCCCTTCCCCTTGGTCCTTAAAAACAGAGTGTGAAGAGGAAGGGCTTCAGCATTTACCCCTAAAAAATGGGACATCACTACAACACCTGCACACATCATCATATGTCATCGCAATCTCTTCATATGAGATCAATGATCGCAACTGCTGTAGTAATTCAAGTTGCATTACTTTTTGGTGTTTATCTTCAGGAAATCACTGAAGGCCACAATATCATGTTATCAAAACAATATAATGTGGCAGTAAGCTCATAACTGTACTGTGCATTTACACCATGGCCATATTCATCTACTGTATGTAAACACACGAAAACAACACTAACATTATACCAGACACTGTAAAATGGTCATTCCCAGCTACTTTACTTTTCTGACAGGGTTTTCCAGTGTCATTGAGTGACAGATGGGAAAGTACAGTATGTTGTGGGACTGCTATACTACTGTAGAGTTATTATTATAGATTATAGATAGTAAAATTTAGCAGTTTTTATTTTAGCTTTTTTTTTTAAAGCATGACGATAAAACACGAACATCATTATGGGTGTATTAAAACTTGTTTGTTGTAAAAAATCATAATAATGATAAAAAAATACTAATTTGTGCATCTCCTGACTTCCGTGTGCAGCCATGCTGCTATTGTAGCTGGTGTATTCTGGGAAATATTTTTACCCCTTGGTTTTGAGTGTGGTCCTGAAAAATTTCAGTTTAGAGGGGTATCTAGCCATTCCCCTTAGCCTTACGTCTTCAAGTTAAAGAGAATTGGGACACCCCGAACCCTTCACATGAATGTGCAAAATAAGGGGTAGGGGTAAGGAAAGGGCAAAAGGGTAAATTGGGATCGGGCCTAAATATTTACAGCGTAAATTAGCATTTTTCTTTCTTCAGATTTATATATAACGTATTAAAATTCAATCAATGAAAGTCTCATGGACTTTTTTCATAAGAATGTTATGATGCATTTAAGGGTTATCATAATCTTAAATCTTTGAATGTTTAAAATATTTAGATTTTTTTAAGTATGTGCATTTGATTTATATATTTACATACATATTATATTATCTTTGCATCAAATTACAAATAACGAATTACCGCTTATGTGAGGCAGTTGAAATGCAGAGTGTATGGGCAGCACAGTCAATTGACTTTGGCTTTCCTTTTTCTGAAAGTCTTGAAACACCATTGTGGAGTTTTTCTTTTATCGTTTCAACAGATATAATTGTAAAAAAAAAATGATTTGTTGTATTTTCTCATTTACTGAGCCCCAGGTTTACCGATCTATGACAACCTCCGCTACTGAGAAACCCGGGAATGTGAAAAGGATGCATTGGACGAAGTTTCATTTATAAAGAAATAACAGTGTCCAATAGCATTCTAAGATCCTTCTACATAAATTTGTATTCCGATAGGATTTTCCTTGGTGAACTATCTATTTAGGTCCAGCATCCTTATTTGTAATGCTCCTTTTTAGGGTCAGGGATGTAACAAAGCCTTAATAGTAACATTGAGATTTATTTCACATTGTTTGTGCTATAAAAGACATACATTTTTGAGAAAAGGTGTTACATTTCTAATGGATAGGTTTTTTTCTGGTGAACAACATTGTTGAATTTTTGTGAATTGTGCAAGTAAACAAACACATTGTAAGTCTAGTAAAAAAATTAACAAGCATCTTCCAAGTCTTGGCAAAAAACAGTGCAAAATTCAGTAGCACTTTAATTTGGTCCATTTTGAACATTCGGTTGACTGTAAGTAATGTTGCACATACATGCCATCTATCTATCATTAGAGCAGTGGTTCCCAAAGTGGGGATCGTGGGACAATGACAGGGGGTCGCTTGTTGATTTCAAAAATCAAATAAATTTTATTTTACCTTTAGAATGATCATATTTAACCATAACACACAGAAGATAAAAATAGTAGTCTTTTTAATAGTAATAAACAACAACAAGCAAATAAAAAGCCACCAATGATTTGTTTTTATAGGATTGGTGTGTTTACAATAACACAGTAATTGCGTCAACTGCAGCAGATTGGTTTTATAGTACCAGGTTGAACTTTCAGACACCTTTATGACAATCAAATACATTAAAAATAAATGCAAGCCACTACTGAACATTGAGGATGATCTCTGACTGGTGGTCTTGAAAATTAAACCAAGACTAGACTTGTGCTGAAAACATTGCGTCCACCAGTCTCTTTAGATGAGGTTAATATTAAATCAAATGAATAAATGACTATAAAAATGATATGGTTGTCAGATTGTTGCACTTTTCTGTGTTATCAATATGCTCGTATTTATATAGGCCTATTGTTGTGTGTGCAACGTTTGTATATTTATAACCACCTCCGAGGAATTTGGTGGCCGCAAGTCACTGGCATAGTTATTTTAGGAGTTGCAGGCTAAAAAGTTTGGGAACCCCTGCATTAGAGCACGAGTAAACTATCTGCTTAATATCTGCTGATTTATTGTGATGAGCACCCAGTAGACATTCTGCATACATGCACTATAAGTAACTTTGCAATTGCAAGGTAATCCGATTCAAACCCTAACCCTACCAGTCTACTACTAAAAGTGTACTAACATTCTTATGAGTGTTAGTAGATATGTAGATGTAACATTACTTATCGTCAGTGTTTAAGGGACCATCGATATAAAGTGGAACCCAAAATTCGTTGATCACATTTGCTTCTACAACAGTTGCAGTAAGTCATGACTCCAAATAAACACATTTTATGAATTTTGCATATGCATCTTGTAGGACTTTTTGCAGAAATGTAGAGAACATGCATCTTTATTTAGAAAACCCTTCTCCTTTTACTTTGCTTTTTACCAAATCACTGAAAAAAAATGTATAAAAGCTTTCGAGTGGTAGTCTTTCAAAAGATTGACCTTATTTATCTCTAAAGAGTGCACTTCAGTGTTTTAAAGGTATATATTAGCATCACCCCTGTGAGATTTGGTTGCTTTGTAAGTGTGCCACATCCAAAAATCCCATTAAACCACCCCTATATAATTTAAAGATTAACAGTACAGACAAAAAATATAATACTGAAAATAAAAAAAAAATCCACAGTGAGTGAGAGTATCATCTCTTTGTACACTATATCCATCCAATTTAGCGTGTTTTCTTGAACATTTTAGCCTCTTGTTGAAAGTCTGAATATAATGTGTGAGTATTTCTCTATTATAGGATTAGATACAGAGACCTTGAGGAGATTGTTTTGCTTTACTTTTCGCTATCCGTTTATAACAATCATCCTGAACTCTAACATAAAATGACAGCTGATGCGGACGGTGTATATTTTTATACAGGCCCCATAATGGGAAGTCAGGGCAAGCTTTGAGTTGTAATGGAGTTGGTCCGCCTGGGAGCCTGCAGACGCTTGACTGTACTAATTGAAGCTCAAGTGTCCTCTGAGAATAGCAGCCTAGTCTCAATTTGTGGTAATCCAGCAACCCTCCATGCCTGGAAAAGCCCTCCTTTCTGAAGTGGCTCTTTCAGTAGGGAGTTATTGGCTTTATGTTTGTTAATGTTATTGCCTTTATGGTTGGTATTGTTATTGGCTTTATGGTTGTTTGTCCGCTTAGCTCTGTAGACTACAAATGCTATGACATAATATCATGTAATAAACACCCAGACTTTATACTATTAATCAAGTCTGGACTTATTTGCAACTTATTATGTAAATAAACCCTGTACATTTAGTAAAGTTTATTTTAAAACTAATATTAAGAGGATCACATGCTTATGATTGATCACAGCTGGTCCCTCATTAGCTGTCATATGATATACCAATCAGATAAATCCAAACGCACATAACCAGATTTCCTTACCTTATTTCGCCTTAAAGAATCCCCCATCCACCGCTACTCCTCCCCCTCTTTCCTAGATTAATCCAGTACAGGGCAGCATGGCGGGTCAGTGGCTAGCACTGAAGAAGATCACTGGTTCGAGTCCCGGCTGGTGTGGTTCGAGTTACATTTCTGTGCTTGCATAGGTTTCCCCTGGGTTCTCCGGTTGCCTCCCACAGGCCAAAGACATGCAGTACTGTATAAGTGAATTGAATAAACCAAATTAGTACAGTATATGAGAGTTTTAGTACTGGGCAATCACCACATAACCATATGCTGGTACAGTTGGCGGTTCATTCCACAGTGGCAACCCCTAATAATCAAGGAATAGGCAGAGCGAACCAAGTCGAGGGAGCTCTCGAGACCTACCTGAGCTAAGACTCCTCTCTCTTCCGATGAATTGTGAGGGAGCCCCGGGCTCAAGGATCCTCTGAGCTCAGGGCTCAGCATGGGACAGCATGGCAAACGCTTTATTATCAATCACTAGCTTCAAGTGCCATCTGGCCACAATAGTGATGCATGGCAGTCTCTACAAAACAGCATTTAAAGTACACAGTACAAGTGACCGTTCATTTTAATGGAGAGTGAGCATCATCCGGCGAACTCAGTCTATGCGAGCAACAGCGACCAGGTAGGCATGACAAGCAACGCGATAAAGTTGAGAATCCTTTAACTTTATGCAAATGATGAGCGACTTGCTTGAGCGACAGCCAATAGGAGCACTAGTAGCGCTTACGAGATCCTCTCTAAGCTCCTGCAGAGGATGGTTGTATTCTCTGTGCTGTACTACTACACAGACCTGTGTTTGCAGTAGGTCGCCATCCAGAGCGACAGGCAGCTACAAAGTCGCTGCTAGTGTGAATGAGGCATACCAGTTCAAATGTTCTTTTAAAATAAATTTTATTTTTAAATCATAATGTTTAAAGAATTGATTATATATTTATAATGTTGAACTCTTTATTCTTTAGAGATGTCGTTGCAACACAGGTTCATTGTGGATATGTACCCCTGGCTATGTTTTGTCTTTAAAATGAATGCTATGGGGCGGTATGATGCTGCCGACGACTTCTGTTCCTTTTCGCGCTACCAGCTGACTGCTTACCTCCGTGTGGACAGCTTTTCTGGTGTTACCAGTTTGCCTAGTAGCTCACCGCATACATTGGTGGATATGGAACGCGGCTATTGCAGAAACCAGGTTAAACAAAAGCAAAAAATAAAATAAATAATTAAACATTATTAATGTAAATAAAAACTTGGTGAAATCATGCGGTGGCGATGGTTTTTCCTTTTCTAGATTGCTTTTGAAAACTCGAAACGTTTACAGAAGGGGGTGGGTGGGTCAGTCTATGACGGCAATTCTATGCCAAAAATAATCGAGTGCACCCCTGGTGTTTACGCACGAGGAGAATTGAACGGCGGGAAGATTTCAGGCCTATACGCGAGGAAACTAGTGCACAGGAGCTTGTTAAAAATCCTTGCGCACCTCATCATCACTGCACATTTAATATGCATTATACGGATATTATCTAAAAAGCAAATACGGTCTAAATTATTCTGAAGACAAAATGTCCTACAAAGATTTTCCCCAAGTGTCATAATGAGCACTGCTGTTATGGTTAATCAGCATAGAAGTAAAATGAAACAAACCAGACAAGTGTTGTAGGGGACAAATCAAATGGGTTCAGAAAGTAATTTTTACGAGAATGTTAATAATTTCTTTTAGAAGATCAATCATTATTATTTGACAGTTTCTCAAGTTTAAGTTTTTAGAAAGCATCCCAGATAGTTTTTTATGATTATGTATTATTATTTTTTTAATGGCAAATCTTTTAACCTGCTTCCAATCCCGGCTAGCTTCTGGAAAGGGAGGGTAACCAATAGTGTTAGAGATAATATTTAAACCAAGTACTGCCCCAATACTGACAAAAGTCCAAAAAGTTTTGCGAGCGAGCACGCGCTGTAAGGCATAACCTCGCTCGCTAAAACTTACAGCCGGAGCACAGATGATAAGGTGCTCGTGCAAGGGTTTACAATCAGCTCACGAGCAACCGTTTCTTCATGGTGGATCAGTTCAACACATGCGTGCGGGAGCACTTGTTTCCTTGCGTGTAGGTCTGTAATTTTCTCGTGGTTCACTTCTCCTTGTGTGTAAACATCACCGGTGCGCTCATATTTGCCGTCATGTCAGTCAGTAGACAATAAGCTGGCCTGGTTGGCTGAAGTGTATATTGTGCCCTCTGGTGGAATTATGCAAGAAGAGGAAAAAGACAATCAAAAAGTTTACACAGCGCCCTCTGGTGGATTTAAAAAAACTGTGAGTAGAGGTACCACCGATTACGTATTTCATTGTCCCTAGAAATGTAGAACTGGGTACGTATCCGCAATGAACCTGGGTGTGTTTTTTGTCCATCTTTTAGAGACTGTTTAGGAGATTGCATCATGTTTGCCACGTTTCAAGTCAAAGGTTATATTCATAGTGTTAGTTGAAGTTATTCGGTGTATTCACTTTGTCTGTGCTTAACCAAGCTGTAATAGTTTAATAATAGTAGTTAAATACTTATATTAATAGTTAATAGTTCAATTGTCCAGGCTTTACATTAATGTCTAGGGATTTACTGAATTGCACAAAGAAATTCAGTGCAGTTGGATCTTGGAAAATCCACAAAAAAGTAATTAAAAGGTCCCATGAAAATTTAAATAAATGTTTTTAATTTTAAATGTATGTTAATTTTAAGGATATCTATAAGCTAGTGTGCAGAAAAACAAAGACAAATTTTGCATTTAGAAGATACCGACCTGATATAAACAACCAAAGCTTGCAGTTTGTCACTTTAGCCTAAACGAATCAAACATACTTTGACCAATCAAATGCTCTTTAGTATCTGACATGCCCTGCCCCCTTCATGACGCTTCTCATTTTCTTTTCATTTGATGCGCTTGAGCTCAATCACTCTCACTGGCAGAGCTGTGATAAAAACAAAACACTATTGGCTGTTTTGTTTAAAGGGGAGGAGCTACCCTTTGCCCCGCCCTCTATTCTTATTTCAGTTGTGATTACGTCAAATATCGAATAAAAAATGCACATTTAAAAGCATGGGACCATTAAAAATTGAACAAATTTTTTTAATTATTATTTTTGATTAAATCTAAACAAAAAAAAACCCTTGTATATAGAATTTTGTTAAACTTCATGAACACTTTAAGCTTAATTATTTAAATTTAATAATATATATGCAAGATCAACTGTATCTATCATGAGGTTCCATTAAATGCCAATGATTTTATCTTTAAAACATTTGTCTTGTTTTAAACGTTGCAAATAATTTTCTGCATTTAATGCTAAAGGCAATCTGTACATGCATGTACTGTACACTTACCACTCTTTTTTATATACACCTAGCTATGTAGCTTGGCATGACAGCATCATGTAGTTGCTGCATATTTATCAAATGCACGTTCATAATGTGAATCTGCTGTTCCACATCCCAAAGACTTGCTGTTAGAGTATCTTTAAGGGGAGTGAACTCTCTGTCATGTTCAGGAAATCAGTTTGAGAAGATTTGAGCTCTGTTACATGCTGCATTATCTTTTAGAAAGTACACATCACGAGATGGGCCTACCGTGGTCATAAAAGCATGGACACAGTCAGCTACAAAACTCAGATATGCTGATGCTGAATCGTTGATACGAGGCAGAATGGATCCATGCTTTTATAGTGTCCACATTGCAAAAACTCTCATCTAATCACAATCAGTTACAATCTTATTTCTAGCCAATAAAACTCTTATTAGTCTTGTATTAAGAATATAAAACTAGTATGCACATTCAGATTCTGCAAGATTACTATTTTATTTTTCATAGTGATGCTGCGGTCACACTTGGGTTTGTACATGCAAAATTCTGCTGTAAGACTCTGTGAAAAGGGGTAGGATTAAACAAGATGATTAGACATGAAAAAAAGCAAGCGATTGGTCCATATTTTACATTTCTGTTCAGATGCGATTTCACAGGTCAGAGTTCACCAAGCTTGAACTATTCAATGCAGCGAACTGCAAAACCTGTCGCAAGAGCTTGCGTTTCCTGTCTGCCGCATTTGCGTGCATATCTATGGAAGTCTATCCCCAGGGTGTGAATTATACATTGACGATCGGAGAGGTGGGGGAGGGGGTTCAATTTTTTCGGTAATGTTAGTTTGTTTAATACATGCTTTAGTGAATTAAATATATGTATTTATTTCAATTATATTTAAATTTATTAATGAAACATGTTAAATTTTCACTGCTTTAAGGGATATTTAGTGTATTCTGACCAACAGTAATCTCAGATTAGTTATTTCAGAGGTTGCTGTAGGTCAAAATTCAAACTGCGTTTAATTTTATTTTATTTTTATGAAGATACAAACACCTATTTTACAAGAGAAGTGTCTTCTGAACACTTGCAATGTCTATTGGTCTTCTAGATCTGCCAGCTTCAGACCGTTGAATAATTTTTGTCTGAGACTGATTGGTGCAATTAAGCATTCACGAGCGTTCATGAACCATTATAGTGGAGTGGTCAAATGTATTGCATGCATTTGATTATATAAACTATTATTATTATTATTATTATTATTATTATTATTATTATTATTATTATTATTATTATTATTATTATTATTTAAATAAACGGTTATTATTATTATTATTTAAATAAACTGTTATTATTATTATTTTATTATTATTATTATTATTAATATTATTATTATTTAAGATACAGATAGAAAACTGTATCTCTATTAAAGAGCTGACCCCCCCATACAACTTCGTTTTCGATTTGTTAAAAGATCAAGTGTTAATTGGGGGGTCAATCCCCCCTCAAACCTGTTTTTCGGATGAGACATTAAACCAAGATTAATGAAAAATCCCATGGCACTTCTCGTAAAGAGTAGGAGTGTAACCCCGGTGTCCTGGCCAAATTCCCACTTGACTTTTAACCATCATGGCCTCCCAGTCATCCCCATCCACCGAATTTGCTCTATCACTACCGCTACACTCCACCTATATCTGGTGTGTGGTGAGCGCACTGGCGCCGCTGTCCTGTGGCTGCCGTCGCATCATCCAAGTGGATGCTGCACTCTGGTGGTGGTGTGGAGACCTCCCTAATGATTGTGAAGCGCTTTGGGTGTATGGCCATGCACGATAAATGCACTATATAAATACACATTACATTACATTACATTATAAACCTCCCTGTAATTCGCACCCTGTCTATTGGGCGAAAAGTGCAGTGTGACCACAGCTTAAGGCTTAAAGTTAGGTATTTTACCTGCAAATTTAGCTTAATTACAATCAGAGACATGATTTAATTCAATTCAATTCATCTTTATTTGTATAGCACTTATGTAGATTGTGTCAAAGCAGCTTCACATGGAAGTTTATAGTGAATTGAAACAGTGTCAGTTCAGTTTTCAGTGTTTAAGTTCAGTTTAGTTTAGCTCAGTTCAGTGTGGTTTAATAATCACTACTGAGAGTCCAAACACTGAGGAGCAATTCCATCGATGCGCAGCTCTACAGATCCCGAACCATGCAAGCCAGTGGCGACAGCGGCGAGGAAAAAACTTCACCAATTGGCGAAAGTGAAGAATTTAAAAAACCTCGAGAGAAACCAGGCTCAGTTGTGCACGACCATTTCTCCTATGGCCAAACATCTTGTGCAGAGCTGCAGTCTAGGCGCAGTAGCTGGACCTCAGCGAAGACACGTCTGTCCTTGGAGCATCACAGGAATCAGTCTCATGCTCTCCACCATGACCACCACAGCAGCAGCTCAGGATACAGCATGGTCCAGAAACCTTGGGATCGTCTCGTCGCTGGTCTTGGATCGCATCAGTGGCACTGCATAGTCTGAATGTCTCGAGATGAGTACCCCCAGGTGGAAATAGAACAGAATAAGGAGAATAATTAGCGTATATAAACAAGCAAAATCGTGTGTGGGGCACATAATGCGTCATACTGCTATGTAATGCACTGAGTGTATGCTTTGCTAAAAAGATAGGTCTTTAATCTAGTTTTGAAGAGTGAGAGTGTGTCTGAGCCTCGGACATTGTCAGGAAGGCTATTCCAGAGTTTAGGGGCCATAAATGAGAAGGCTCGACCTCCTTTACTCGATTTTGCTATTCTAGGTACTACAACAAGCCCTGAGTTTTGAGATCTTAAAGAGCGGGTTGGATTGTAGCAAGACAAGAGGTTGGTTAGATAAACAGGAGCTAGACTATTTAAGGCTTTATAGGTAAGTAGCAATATTTTAAATTCAATACGAAACTTGACAGGCAGCCAGTGTAAGGAGGATAAAATTGGGGTGATATGATCATATTTTCTAGACCTGGTAAGAACTCTGGCAGCTGCATTTTGTACTAGCTGAAGACCAGATTTAAGATTTAAGACCAGCCTTTTATTTTTAAGTCTTTATTTCAACTGTAATAACTCGTTTGCCTTTTAAAAAGGCTTAATCATCACACTTATTCTTATTATAGCTGGAGTAACTTGATTTAAGCTTGTCTATAAAAAAAAAAAGCTTGATCACATTTACGCTTGTTAGTGACAAAATACATTTTGTTATGTGTTGTTGCAATAAGTTTCAGTATATTTTGAGAAGTTGCAAGTAATAATTTTACATTGTAACTATGGTTCTATTCTTAAATAATAAAAAGAAATTGTGAACAATATGCATGTATGCGTGATCCTGATTTAATTCATACAATAATCTTGTTTCAAAGGGTAATTTTAAAGGGGTCACCATAGTGGCAGATTCCAAACTCTAATGGCGGACGGCTGCTTCTAACTCAGGGCTGTTTATGCTAATGAGGGAGAGATCATTACTAATGGGCGGAGCTTTCCCCCTCTGATGACATGTACAATAGAGGAATGTCTATCAAAGTGTGATTATACAAATAGATATAATTATTATTTAACATTAGAGGCTTGATATATTTACACACTTTTGCCACACAACTGTGTTTAAACCCCTTGTTAAAGAGCCCCTATTATACATTAAAAAGGGTCATACTTTGGTTTTAAGGTTCTCCAACAACAGGCTGATATGCATGCAAGGACAAAAAAACACTTTCATTGTCTTATAATATGCATTTACAGTATTTTGACCTAATTATCCAAGCGACTCCCATATGATTCATTCAGTGATTCATTTGTTCCCAAACCCCTCCTTAGCATGAAGCTAATCTGCACTGATTGGACCGATGACAGTCTGTTGCGATTGGTCGACAGCATTCAGCGAAAGACAGAGCGAAATGTCCAGTGCGGCTTATCAACAATATTGAAGTAGTCCGAGTGCAGAGTGTATGTGTGAGCATACCTGCCAACACTCCTGTTTTTCCCAGAAAACTGACGTAATTTCAACCACCCCCCCCCTGGTCCTCAGCATTTTGGTGCGGCCTGTAAAACCCCTGGGTCACCAACATTAGACACTTCACTCCCAAACCTACCCCCCCCCCCCCCCCCAAGTCTCTCGAATTTTGCAGGTATGTGTGTGAGCCCAATGCAGGAGTGCATTAAAGCAGTGCAGTTAAACACCAGCATATTGCTCTATTCTTAACTATGCCACATTTAGTATTAATTCACACAGTGGCAAAAGCTGAACTATTTTGAACCTTGACCACCGCACGTGTGTAGGAACAGCTGGCGGTGGCCATAGTAACGACAAATGGCAGTGGAACGAGCTCACAAACACATTTAAATCCGTAAACAAAGCGGCACGCGTCGCATTTTCAACGTGGCATTAGACGCGATATGAGAATATAAAGAGTTAAAGAGCCCCTATTATGGGTTTTTGAAATTGCCCTTCCATGTAGTGTGTAACACAGATCTAAGTGAAGTAAAATATCCAGCTAAAGCTTAAATCTGAAAGTGAACTGTTTTTAAAACTATTGATTCATCTAAAAAAGAGTCGACTCATAGTGGTTGGACTCAAAGTCTTGAGCCGTTTCAGCGTGACGTGGATACGAAACATAAGCCCAGCTCACTAACACAGCAAAGACATACAGATCCTGAAGTCATGAGTTTGCAATGTTGTTTGCATTTAAAGAGCATTACATTTTTCTGTGTAAAATACAAGGGATTTTATAGATACTAGTGTTAAACAGTTCATTCCAGCGCATTCACGTGAGAGTATGTACTCTGTTTGCATGTCCAATCCGCCGGTGGGAGCCAATTCAAGCCAAACAGTGAGAACAGCACCTACTAGTGTCACAGAATACGATGGAATTTGGTGTAACACGTGCAAAATAAGGCCAGTTTATTAGGTACGCTGGGCTTTGGGCTGGTGCACAGCACTGGAAAGAAGGCTCAGGGTAAGCGTGATGGGAGCCCGCAAAGATAGCTTGTCAGAGGACAGAGGAGGAACCCCCCCGGTATACTATGGTATAAGTAAGTTTCACTAAGAAGCGTGTTTCAGGCGTCTGCTGCGATCGGATCCTATACCAATGTTGAAGACCCAGTGGCTTGCTAAACAGCACTGGGCATTTTACTGTCTCGCTCTGAACACTGTCGACCAATCGCAACAGGCTGTCATCGGTCCAATCAGTGCAGATTAGCTTCACGATAAGGAGGGGTTTGGGAACAACTGAATCGCTGAACGATTCATATGGGAGTCGCTGGAATAATTAGGTAAAAAACAATGCATATTATAAGACCATGAAAGTGTTTTTTGACCTTGCATGCATATCAGATTGTTGTTGAAGACCCATAAAACCGAAATATGACCCTTTTTAATGTATAATAGGGGCTCTTTAACCAGATACACTACTAGTGGTTACAAGTAACAAAACACAATTAAATAGCTCTGACAAAGTCCCACACATCAGTAGTCTTTTCTGATCCTTCCTTTAACAAACGGCCGACAAAACCCCCTTGTAGACGTGTAGATTCCAGGTAACACAGCACAAGGCTGGGTCCTATTTTTCATAATGCTGAGGTATTTTTGCAAAAATAAACCTCAACCACTGACTCTTCATCTTTGGATAGAGAAAATAACATTAACTTTCTCCTCACACTTCCAATAATATCCAGCTGAGCACAGCATCTTTATGGCTTGATTCAACCGGTGTCTGCTACAGTGTTTGTGAGCGGGGCCACAGGTTTTAATTTTCCCGGGTTTGCGCGTGCAACAATTGGGCGGTGCTTAAGTTTCGTATTGACGTCACGCCGAAATTGCTGAAGACTCGTTATCAAAGCAATTCATTTGAAGCACTATGAGTCGACTCTTTTTTTAGATGAATCAATTGTTTTAAACACACCGCGCTTTCAGATTTAAGCCTTAGCTGGATATTTCACTTCACTTAGAGCTGTGTTACACACTACATGGAAAGTCATTTTCAAAAACCCATAATAGGGGCTCTTTAAAGTGATTTTTACCTTTGAGACTGACAGTTCTTAAACAAGGAGGAATTCTCCTGTTCAGTAACTCTAGTTTTAAGATCTTTTAACACAAAATAAAGAAACCAGATAAAAAAATATTAACAAGCTAGTTTTAGGAAAATTAGACTTGATTGGAATAAGTGTTATACTATTTCTATTTTAAGACCATTTTTTTCCTTACTAAAGCCTGGGAATGTTTTCATATTTCAAGAAATGTTACTAATTATAATTATCCTACTGCACTGGTAGATAATTTGACGTGTTTCTAGCCTGTATCTTCTTAAATCATTCAATTATTTCTCGTATTTAGATGATTATTTTTTGCAGTTCAAAATCTGATTCTCCCATCTGAATACTGCAGCAGATAAAAAAAAGGTTTCCAGCTTTCCATTGTCCAGTTTTGTCTAGCCTGTGTGAATTATAGCCTCAGTTTGCTGTGAATGTCATCGATGTGCTCCTGGTGATTTAGGATTTATCCACACTGATACTGCTGTAACGTTCTAGCTTACAGTTTCGACACCAATCTTGCTATTTTGGTGTGTAAGATGCACCAGACTGTCTCTAATGGGCCCATGGCCGGTGTGTAGGCAGTGCCTTTTAAGACTGTCTGCAAATGAGGAAGGACACCATATGCTCTTCCACACACTTTACCTGCATGTTTTTGAAGCTGAAGAATGTACATAATTATCAATGAACATGTTAACTTAAGTGTGACTGCATACAAGCTGCTTATAAAAGACAAAGCAAAGATCATGAGTAAAGTAGCACTTTGTTCCAACGCAATCTCACTGAAATTCGTAACTTTTTGATTTAGTGGCTAATTTGTATGAATTTGTACAATCTAATTTGTACAAATTAGTATGATTTGCTTATCACCCAATGACGGTTGGGGTTAGGGGTGGGGTTAGGTTAGGTGCCACGCCTCCTTTTTTAAAAATCATACATTTTCGTACGACTGAACTCATACAAATTCATACGAATTAGCCACTAAACTGACAAAATGTAAAAAAACGTAAATGTAAAATGTAAACGTAACTGTAAAAACGTAATTGTAAAAAACTTACGTTTCCTTGTGAGATCAGGCTGCTTTGTTCACAAACATTCATCCAGGTTTGTTGATTTTAGCTATGATATGATTGTCTGAGAAATTAAATGAGCTAAAAGCTGTAGTCTTGGGTTTAGTTCCTCAGATAACATCAATCCTGAGTTTGTTTGGCACTGGTAAGTGGATTTGACAAACCACCTGTAGGTGACACATTTTCCTTTTCATATGCACCAGACATTCCATCACCAGACACTCCTTGTCCCTGGGATAACATTCATTCATTCATTCATTCATTCATTCATTCATTCATTTTCCTTTGGCTTAGTCGCTTATTTATCAGAGGTCGCCACAGTGGAATGAACCACCAACTATTCCATCATATGTTAACTTATATCCCCCACCAAGCACTGGGAAACACCCATACACACTTATTCCCTCATACTGTACACCACACAAAAATGACCTGTTTTGTCATCACTTTAGATATTAAGCTAGAGAATCATTCAAACACTAGCTCTAAAGTGACGTTTGTGAAGTAGCAATGGTTTCTGCTGTTTTGACCGTCAGCTGCAGATGTGAGTGAATGGCGGAAGAAAGTAGTTCCTTGTACAAAAGGATTTTTGAGACTCTCCGTGTTTGATTTTTCCGATATACAACCATATCACACTGCTTCGAGTGTGATATTGCTCACATATATCACTGCTAGGGCGTCACGGTGGCACAGTGGGTAGCACAATCGGCCCGCAGCAAGAAGGTTGCTGGTTTGAGCCGTGGCTGGATCAGTTGGTATTTCTGTGTGGAGTTTGCATGTTCTCCCCATGTTCGTGTGGATTTCCTCCGGGTGCTCCGGTTTCCCCCCACAGTCCAATAGACATGCGTTATAGGTGAATTGAATAAGCTAAATTGGCCGTAGTGTGTGAGTGTAAAAGAGTGGGTGTTTCCCAGTGATAGATTGTGGCTGGAAGAGCATCTGCTGCGTGAAACATATGCTGGATAAGTTGGTGGTTCATTCCGCTGTGGCGACCCCTGATTAATAACGGGACTAAGCCAAAAAGAAAATGAATGAATATCACTGCTAATTTAAAACTAGATTATATAAATTTTTATTTCCACACATGTAAACGTAGTCTCACTTTAGAGCTGCTTTTTTTCCTTCTTCTTCTTTTTTTACATTGTCTGAGGACTTGCACACTGACAGATGTAAAATGTTGACCGCTGTGAGAGTAAGGCACACTAAAAGCGGAGACATGTACTAGAAGCTTTCTCTTGTAGAGCTTTAGAGCCGGGCTTCATGTGATATTCATGTCCCTGTCCTGAACTCAGAGGTTTACACTGCAATGTCCAACAGACCTGCTGACAAAATGCTGCTCTGTGGTTTACACAGAAGTGAAAGTCCAGTCCTAGAGAGTTCCTTTAGACCACTTGTCCATAAGATAATCCTACAGAACAGGGGCTTTGTGAAAGCTAATTAGATTACTATAAATTGTTGTGCTGTTTGTTTTAACCGTACTAGGTAATCTTGTCGGGTTTTAAGCTCTCTGTAAAGTAATCATCACTTAATATGACATCTGGTCCAATTAGAGGATCCAAATAAGGCTTGTACTGTAGAAAATGTGGTTTGCCATATTTGAAATGAGGTTGAGACATGTAACTCAATGGTAATAAAGTCATTTTTTAAATTCAGGTTAAATAAGGCATGCAGCAAATAAAATAATCATGAAAGCAATGAATGTAAATGAATGGAGATCAGCCTCTTAACAATTCATGCTATGACCTCGATTTTAAATAAATGAGCCACTGAAGTGTGTGTGAGGTGACACGGTGGCTCTGTGGTTAGTAATGTCGCCTCACAGCAAAAAGGTCGCTGGTTCGGCTCCCAGCTGGGCCAGTTGGCATTTTTGTGTGGAGTTTGTATGTTCTCCCCATGTTAGCATGGGTTTCCTTTGGGTGCTCCGGTTTCCCCCACAGTCCAAACCAAGTGTGCCGCTGCCTGCTTTTGAGTGAAGGTCTCGTCCGTTAGATCGCCCCCTGGGGGCTGGCTGCAGTACAAGTCATAAAGCCCACCTCCTCCATGTTAATGAGACCAAATAAAAAAAATTATTACACTTGCAATAAAATATTCCATAAGATGGTTCTAGTCAGTTAAGGCACTGGTTATCGTGCTGATATAGGTGCAGACCTACATTTTTGTAAAGAGTATGTTTTGAGCAGTAATTTAATGCTGGGCGTGTTATCGTGATTGACAGCTGTGATTGACATTTTCTCAAAGCAGACATCGGCGCTTCGGCAGGAGACTGTAGTGTTATTATTCGGTTTCTGTGTAATTTTACCATGATTAAATGAGTTGTTCAGCAGTAAACTATAGTTTCTGACATACAGGATCTGGTGGAACACTGTATATTTGGTAAGGTCAGGGCTTTATCAGTTTGCTGATACACGTCTAACCACCCAGATAGCTAAATACACTCGGACCAGTTCCGGCTAGACTCTCGCCTGTCTGAGACATTCCCCTCGGCCCGACTCCGTCTGCTGTACCTATGAGTCCGGCTCGGCTGCTGCAGCGTAGGCTCACTAATGGTCGCCACATCTGGCCCGGAATCGGAGAGTGAGTCCATAGGCATCCGGCCGACGCTGCTGCATCCGAGCCGGACTTGGCCCGCGAGTTATGTGCGCTGCGACCCGGAGCTGGCACAATTAAATTTTTGTTATATAAAACATCACCTTTGTTAACGTTATTACAACCATTTGTGTTGATAAAACAGCAAACGCAGGCTCCTATGTAAACGCAAAGTGTACATAAGCGAGCCTTTGTTATAGTGCAGATACCGGTGATCAAGTGAGAAGTTGGGGGGCGTGGTTGATTTGATGTACAAGCGTTTGGTTGGAAGTTTGATTCCGCAGCTCCTCCTCTGGCTCCATCAGGCAGTCCTTCTGCACATGCCCAGGCTCCAATTTCAGCAGTCTTTTGCGACAGTTTGTGCCCGTCACGAGGCGTTTTTTCCTTCACAGCGTTTAATAAAAAAATGGCGCTGTCGCGTCATCCATATTTTATACAATCATTGGTCCAAACACGCTATAGGTGAATTGAATAAACTAAATTAGCTGTAGTGTATGAGTGTGTGTGAAAAAGCGTGTATGGGTGTTTTCCAGTACTGGGTTGCAGCTGGAAGGGTATCCACTGTGTAAAACTTATGCTAGATAAGTTGTCGGTTCATTCCGCTGTGGCGACCCCTGATGAAAAAAGGGACTAAGTCGAAGGAAAATGAATGAATGAATGAATGAATGAAGTGTGTGTATTCCTGTCAAAAACATATTTTATTAATTTCTTAATGATTATCTCCCCATTTGCTGCTGATTTGTACTAAAATAATTTTTGATTACTGTAATTTATATTGTGTCAGAAATAATTTTACATTACTCATACAAATAAAAGTCATTTCTTAATGTCTTATTTTGTTTCTTATATTTCTATATACAGCTATGAAGAATTATTTGTTATATTAGTTAGAAAACTTAGAATAGTTATATTAGTTATAATAATTATTTGCAATTATAGCTATTTGGTTACATGAACATATCTTAAATATATAATATACACTACTGATCAAACATTTGGGGTCAGCTTTATTTTTCATGTTTTTTTTTAAAGAGAATTATTCTGTTCATCAAGGCGCCATTTATTAAATGTAAAACAATTGTTAAATTTTTTTAATATTTGTTACAATTTTAAATAACTGCTTTCTTATTGTATGTAGTTTCAAATGAAATTATTACTCCAGTCATTATTGGTTTTATTACTGTTACTATTAATAATAATAACAATAATATTATTATTAATAATAATAATTAATATAAGAGTGATCATGTTACTGAAGACTGGAGTAATGAAGTTGAAAATTGATCTTTAAAATCACTGGGATAAATTATTAAATTACATTATAAACTACTTTTGAACAGTTATTTTATAGTGCAATAAATTTACACACAATTTTACAATTTGTACTGTATTTTTGATGAAATAAATGCAGCCTTGGTGAGCAGGAGAAGCTTATTTTAAAACATTTAAAGTTCCTACTGACCCCAAACGTTTGACTGGTAGTGTATATAATAAATTAAATAATTTTATAATATGTACTGTAAAATTCTGTTTCACAAACTCCAGATACTTCCTAATGTCATATAAAAATGTTGTCATATAGAGCATTTTTTAAGTTTTGCCTAAAAGTGTCATGTTTTCTGACATTTTTATATTCATTTTAAAGATACATTTCAAAAGAATGTTAACTTCAGAATAATTATAATGAAAAATAAGTATAATTGGAATAACCCTGATTTTCGATAATAAGAAATCAATCATAATTAATTTTAATCATAAGTGTTATTTTGACCACTTGTCATTTTCTAAAGGAATCTAATCAGACCTTTCTAAACCAATGACAAAAAGAAATTATTTACTCAAACTCATACGTAGTAAATCCAGTAAATCCAGAGAAAGCTTATTAAATGCAAACTGTGTCTGCTTTAATATTTAATGTTAGATAATGTAAGAAAATCTTTTAACAAAACAGCTTAATGTAGAAATTATACAAAATATTCTGAACAATAGAATATGTATATGTGTGGCTTTAGATTGGATTGTAGCTTAAGTGATTTTCAAAATAAACTTTTTGGTTGCATATGGCTGACTAGGGCGGCAGAGAATTCAGGACAGCATCTGTAGCACGTCCTCCAGCCCCCCAACCCATTCCCCCACATCGCCCACCCCCCACCCCCAGCTCTTCGCGTTCAACCCCCCAGTTTTGGTTTTCAGATTGAAGGTTGCATAACTTTTGGTTTGAGGGCAGCATTCTCGTCGATTGCCTAGAGCACCAGTTTAGCTTGCTCCAGCCCTGAAGTGGGCAAGTCAAGTCATTTCAAGTCATTTGGCCATCTTTGAAATGTAATGCTCGGACATTCAGTCTGAATGAGGAAACACCAAATTCTTCAAAACTGTTTGCCTAAGCTTACAATTACATATTTGGAATGACCTAAAAGATTAAACAACAACTGTCTCATAAGTTTCAGTTCTAAATGATCGAATCAAACTAAATCTTCATTTCTTTTTTTCCAGGGTGCCCATGGTAATGCGCACTCAAAAAAAAAAACAAGATCACGACACCAACCTCATTTATGGCCATTCAACACATTATTATCCTGTGGATAATACTTTGTCAGATTGCACTGGTCTTCTGAAAAAAATTCACAACTTGGTTTTGATGGCAAATCCCCTTCAGAAACGACAGCGACTCTTTGTTTACAAGTCTGCGAGCATTTGAGTAATTGCTGCTGTCATGTGATGTGTGTTTGACAGGATGGAATGTACCTCGCGTGCTTTTCAAGTGTAGTTGGTTCATTTAAAAGTACAGATTTAAAACTTTATGTGGATATATTTCTGTGAAGCAAGTATTCGCTGAGATTCCGGTGTGTTTGTTGACCAAAAAAAAGTTGTAAAGTGGTCCAAGCTTCTTCCCCGGAGAAATGTCAGTCTATAACAACTGATGATTGGCTCCTGTACTAGTAGGGGGTTTCATTCACCATGTTACACTTTTCCCCATTCAAAACTATAAGTGACACGTGTTGTGTATTCTATAGTCTTTGGTATTAATGAGTAAATAGAGTCTTATAACATCTCAACAATTGATTCTTGCTCTAAACATTCCTGATCAAACTTTCTGTAAATGAAGATATAATGCAAAAGACAAGTAAGGTATTGTAATGAAGTTTTCTAGCAGCTGACCTGCCGTTTCTGTCTCTTTTATGTGCGAAGAATAAAGTGGGAGCGCGAGAGGAGGATCAGAGCAGAAAGGAGGAGGATCTACAATGGCAGCAGAAGAGAAACCTGCTGTGAAGAGCAGCAGCTCCATTATACCATGTTTCCTATTTGTGGAGGTGAGTTTTCCTGGTCTTATTACACAGCTGCCTGGAATACTTGATTCTGATTGGTTAGTTGTGACATTCCAGGGTGTGTTGTTATCCGGAGATGACGCTAAATAATATAAGCTGACTGATTCGGGAACTTTGAATTTCCTTGACCATCAGTGAATACGTCCAAATCTAAATACTTATATTCTCATTCATATATACAGTATATGTCTGTCATGCTGTGGTTTTGGACTGTTCTTGTCTGTTTGGCACCATCTTGTGACAGAATAATGCACAGGTTAGTGTATACTCCATCAGC
>CAIGQZ010016425.1:1779721-1823172 GCA_903798205.1 Danio tinwini
TCTGTCTGTCTGTCTGTCTGTCTGTCTGTCTGTCTGTCTGTCTGTCTGTCTGTCTGTCTGTCTGTCTGTGTTTGTCTATCTATGTATCTGTAAAATCCAGGCTGTTGGTTTCTCCAGATCTAATAATTAATTTCCCAGTCCAGCTTTAATCTTCAAACAGAAAGAGGTCAGAATCCTCTGAGTTGTATCTTTTCAAACAACCCATAAAATAGATCTTTAGTTCACCTCGACCCTGCCAAGATTACAGCACATCTGTCATGCTTTATTTCTGAGAGCGGTGAATCGTGTCCTTTATGTCCATCTCTCCACGCTTCTCCAACATAAGCATGTCCTAGTCTGTGCTTCTCCAGACTGTGGAGTTTGCTGTCAGCTTTGTTTACAGTGAAGCTGCAGTTAATATAGCAAGAGTCTCTATTGATCTGCCTCAGCTTTGTTTACTGGATGTGCCACAGAAATAGCATACATACAGTATACAACAGAGCACAAGTATGCATCTGCAGCTATGTTTTCATCCAAAGAGGCAAATTAGATTTATGCACAAAACTGGAATATTGCATAAAACATTTGCAAATGAAGCAGTTATTCAATCTAATGAGTCTAAGAGAACAATATCATCACTTCCTGATACATTTGAGCTAATATATCAAACAGAAAAGTGTAATTTGCTGCAGTAGAAGCCACTGTGGGCCTTTTTCTTATACAGTGGTCCCTCGTTAATCGTGGTGTACGAGTTACATTCTAAAAATAACCCACAATAGGCAAAATTCGCAAAGTAGTCAGCTTTATTTTTTGTAAAACCCCTCACTACACACTTTATACACTTTTCTCAGACAAGCATTAACATTTCCACACTTTTCTCTTTTTTTTAAACATGTTATTTTCCTCCTTTTTGTAAAGAACTGAAGATTTATTTATTCTGTAATGGCGCCCTACAGCCAGATAATTTCTACCTTTCTTTAGCATTTTCAGAAGTCCAACTTTTTGTGCGATGGTTAGCTTCTTCATATGCCTTTTGGGTGCTACCACATGTGCCTTTGAAGATGCAGAACGTGTCATCGACATTGTGGGGGTTGTTGGAGAGAAAACTTGCAAACATACAGTACAGCAGTAGTCTCCAACCTTTTTATCACTGCAGACTGGTCAACGCTTGACATTGGACCGGGGCGTAGATATTTACATTAGATGTCGCCTGCCCTGTTGTTGTCTATTGAAAGGAATGCATCAATAGAGCCGCCATTTTAGTACAGGGTAGCGCTCCTTTGAAATGACTGCGGGACCAAGTTGCAGTGGAGGATTGTGGCCATCCAGAGCCAGAGATATACACATATATCTATGATCGGGAGTTTTCCCGGTGGTCAGTACACAATTTATTTTTTTTTTTCTCGAAAATTATAATTTTACATCACTTTTCTATATTGATGGATCAGTGACCGCAGGGGCATTGCTGACAAAGAGCATGTTTGACTGCATGTAAATGTATTGTCCTCCCTCCTGTTAGATTTGATCTAAATGTATTGTCCTGAAACACACCCCCTCTCCTGCTTTCACTTCTCATTCTACCGGAGGGAGCGATTCGCTTGTGAATGAATCTCCGTTATGAACGAGTTTCTGACACCGCAGCATCTCGTTGTCAAATTTCTTTTGCATTATTTGCTTATTTTATTCAACAAAACTAGCATAAGCCTAGTATTTAGTGCAAGTTGGTGCTACTTTGCCTTAGGTCAGTTCAGTAAGAGTCTGTATTATCATCAACAACATTACTTGTTAAGCTCAAAAGTTCATAACATAAAAACGTAAAAAACGAAATCTTACCTATGAAATGTTCTGCCTTTGTGCTTTGTTTTCTTTGTTTGCTCGTTACTACACCCGTACACAGCGCTAAAGTCAAGCATCTTCTTGTTGGCACACGGTCTTGACTAGTGCGGTTGAATGATATTTGTGCTGGGAGCACTGTACAAATGTGGCGGCGCTATCAACGCATGCTCAGGGTCCCTATGCGATATCTTGTGCATATATCTGTGGGACCGGGGTGGGGTGGGGGTCGTTGGTGGTTCCTAAGTTGCTAGGCGATCATCAACTGTTTTCTCAGAGGATGACAAGCTGACAAGACATTGCTGTCACTCTGATACAAGTTTTATTTATTAAAAAAATTACTAAGCACTGCGGTGTTTGAGTGTTCAATGTTTGTCTGAGATAATTAGTCTACCAAAATGTGTATATTCCATACAAACTGAAGCTGATCTTGTTCTTGTCACGAGCGCTCACTCATTCATTCAACTGAGAGTGTCTGGAAGGCTTGAGTGCGTCATGCAGCTTGTGCTTGCAAGCCGCGCACCTCCATTGGAAAACAACGAACTTGCACAAACTCTAGAAAAGACGCAATATGTGAACGCCCCCTAAAATGCTGCCATTGTTTGAGATCTCCAGCAGTTGATCATCTTCTTGCACAGCCATGGTGGATTCACCTGATTTGTTGACAAATGGGTTGCGGATCCATTCCTTGGCAGTTTGCGGATCTTTCACTGAACCTTTTCCCCCTAGCAAAGAAACTTTACAAAGATGTCTGTTCCTTACTCACTTTGCTGCTTTTGGGTTAAATTTCAGTGCTCAAGTGACCAAGATGCAAGTGGGAGAATACGATAAAGATAATTCAAATAAAACTTAAAGATAATTAATGATTTCTCGTGCAGCCCGGTACCAAAGGACCACTGTAGTTCAGCACTTCAGAGTCACACTGCTAGCGATCAAAGATTTATTTAAAATTGGCAAGCTGGACACTGCATGGAGGAGATTAATTGACAATGGTTTACAGACAATTAGGACGCAGAACAGAACAGAATGCGCTGTAAAAATAAAGCAGGTCAAATTGCACTAAACGGGCCGCGAGAGGTGAATGGCGCTATAGCAAGGGACCACTGTATAATAAATTACTTGTACCTCTGAACACGAAATGCAATAAATGCACTGTGGTTTTGTGAGTTGTGAGACGCTCTTTGGGGGGGTTGCACGGTGGCTCAGTGGTTAGAACTGTTACCTCAGAGCAAGAAGGCCACTGGTTCAAGCCCTGAATGAGTGTGTATGGGTGTTTCCCAGTACTGGGTTGGGGCTGGAAGGGCATCCACTGCGTAAAACATATGCAGGAATAGTTGGCGGTTCATTCCGCTGTGGTGACCTCTGATAAATGAGCGAGTAAGCTGAAGGAAAATTAACGAGTGAATTTATGAATGAAAGAGATCAGATGCTCGAGACTAATAATACAGTCACAGTGGTTCAGTCTGGAACTAATAATACTGAACCACTGTGATGACAGACTTTGGCTGAGGGATTTTATGACCAAAAACAACATTCCAGATGTTTTACAATGTAGTCAGTCCACGGGTTTGTCCATTAATGGCTTCTCATTATGCCCATATTTTGTTATTATGCTTTTTTTTATTTCTTGCTGTAATTTATTCTGTAAATGTGCTTCCATTGTGGAAACACATTTACATTGGCTCAGTGGTTAGCACTGCCGCCTCACAGAAAGAAGTAGGTCGCTGGTTCGATTCGCGGCTAGGTCAGTTGGCATTTCTGTTTGGAGTTTGCATGTTCTCCCTGTGTTGGTGTGGGTTTCCTCCGGGTGCACCGGTTTGCCCTACAGTCCAAAGACATGTGCTATTGTATGAACTAAATTGGCCATAGTGTATGTGTGAATGTGAGAGTGTATGGGTGTTTCTCAGTGCTGGGTTGCGGCTGGAAGGGCATCTGCTGCGTAAAACATGCCAGAATAGTTGGCGGTTCGTTCCTCTAAGAATGAATGAAGAAATTAATTAATCTTTCCATTTTAGTTTATGAATATTCTTATTGGATAAAAGAAATTATCCTGCTCAGTTTATATTTATCCTACACAAATGTATTGTTTTGCGATATTCTAAAATGTGCAGAAAAATAGGTGGATTCAATTAGCATAAAAACTAGCATAAAAATAGCTAGTTCAGTTTAATTCATCTTTATTTCTATTGATTGTGTCAAAGCAGCTCAACATAGAAGTTCTATTGAAGCTAGTGACAAATATTAACCTGCCTTTATGTTTTCCACATTAGGGGCTATTTATATCAGGTGGTTGGGGGGAGGTTACATTTGACATGAGGCTGAACTATATCCAAAATAGCTATGTTGAATTTAGCTTGCTGTGGAAAAACATGTTGCCATATGGATTGTTGCTCCTCGCTCCGCTCTCTAATTAGCCTGTTTGAGTGAACACAGACCCACAGAGTGATTCTGGCACAGTGGGTTTAATGATTGTTTCACTAACTCATGCCAATTAAAGCAGCAAGCTCCAATGAAACACTGTTTTAACAATTAGGCAGAGTATTTCCAGCTAACATATTCATGAATGAGCAGACCATGATACTATATGTGCAAAGTAAGAGTCATGTGACGTTAGTAAGGTGTTTGGGGGGAAAAGTTGCGTATGGATTTTGCATACAGACAACAATTTAGTCGAAGAGAGCCTTTTTAATACAGATCTGCAAAACAAGAATGCCAAGCTGTGTCACCTGGTAAAGAAACACTACACACTCTCTCAAAAGTTATTTCATCAGCATGAACCACGCCACACTTTGAGCTAGATTTTATTGTAGGGATGTAGGAAAGGGACGGTATATGGGAACAGTGCGATGAAGAGGAAGGGAAGTAAGAGGATAAACAATGAACAGGTAGGTAGGTTGATTGGGCGAGACTCAGAGTGGGGGTACCTTCTCTAATATTTTGGTAGAGTAATTGGACCCCTCGATTCAACCTAGAAGGGAAGAGAGGCTTATAGGATTGTTTATGGGAAGTGAGGAGGGTTAGAGAGAACGAGAACACTGTAAAAATAGCCATGATTTCAAAATGCTAAAAAAATTTAAAAATACTACAATAAAAAATCTGTAATTTGGTTAACAGTGTTTCCTTATATAATATACGGAAAATAACTGTAAATTGACTTCTCCAGAATTCCCTGTATCCACCACATCCCTTTTTATGCTTTGTGTTGACATTACTATAGATCTTTATAATTATTTCCCCATCAGTTTCTGCTTGTGGGAAACACTGTTTGGCATGAGAATCGGTTTATTAAGTAACTTTCTCATCACCACCTGCATATGCCTGTGTTTATCTGTGTACAAAAAGATGTGTAGATGTTGGTAATTCAAAATACAGACATATTATTCAATTCAATTCACCTTTATTTCTATAGCGCTTTTACAATGTAGATTGTGTCAAAGCAGCTTCACATAGAAGATTATAGTAAATAAACAGTGTCAGTTTAGTTTAGCTTAGTTCATTGTGGTTTAATAATCACTACTAAGAGTCTAAACACTGTGAAGCAATTCCATTGATGCGCAGCTCTACAGATCCTGAACCATGCAATCCAGTGGCGACAGCGGCGAGGAAAAAACTTCACCAATTGGCGAAAGTGAAAGTGAAAAATAACTCGAGAGAAACCAGGCTCAGTTGGGCACGACCATTTCTCCTATGGCCAAACGTCTTGTGCAGAGCTGCAGTCTAGGCGCCAGAGGCTGGAGAATGCTGGACCTCAGCAAAGACTCGTCTGTCCCTGGAGCGTCACAGGAATCAGTCTCATGCTCTCCACTCTTCCATGACCACCACAGCAGCTGCTCAGGATACGGCCTGGTCCAGGATTATGAAAACTTGGGATCATCTCGTCACCTGTCTTGGATCACATCAGTGGCGCTGCATAGTCTGAGGGCCTCGGGATGAGTACCCCCAAGTGGAAATAGAGAATAAAGAGAATAATTAGCGTAGCTGCTGTTCATAGTGTATATAAGTGAGATGCAAAAAAAACTGCGTGGGGCACACTCATGTGTCATACCGCTAAGTGATGCAAAAAATTAGGGTGATATGATCATATTTTCTAGACCTGGTAAGAACTCTGGCAGCTGCATTTTGCACTAGCTGAAGTTTGTTAATAGAGGATACTGGGCAACCAGCAAACAGCATTACAGTAATCCAGCCTAGAAGTCATAAAAGCATGGACTAGCTTTTTGCATCTGATGTGGATAGCATACTTCGTAACTTCGCAATATTTCTTATTGAAGGAAGGCAGTTTTTGTGACATGGGATTTATGATTTTCAAAAGTTAAATTGCTGTCTAATATGACACCCAGATCTTTTATAGTAAAGCTAACTTTAACTTTGTATCCCTCTAATTGCAGGTCGAGTTGTGAGAACTGCTGTGTACAGGATTTAGGCCCAATAAGTAATAATTCTGTTTAGTCTGAGTTTAAAAGAAGAAAATTGTTGGTCATCCAGTCTTTAACATCTTTAATACACTCAGTTAGCTTAGACAGTTCAGACATCTCATCAGGTTTAGTTGAAATGTATAATTGAGTATCATCTGCATAGCAGTGAAAGCTGATCCCATGTCTTCTAATAATGTCCCACAGGGGAAGCTTGTATATTGTAAACAGCATAGGGCTTAAAACTGATCCTTGAGGCACCCCGTACTTTACTGGCCTGACTTGTGAAGGCAGTCCATTAATATTCACAAACTGGTAACAGGCAGCTAAGTATGACTTAAACCATTGAAGAGCCTGTTCTTGGACACCTGTAGAATATAAGCAGTCTATGAGAATATTGTGGTTGATGGTGTCAAATGTGGCGCTATATTACCTCTATAAAATAATGAAATATGGTAGTTTACTGTAAAAATAAGAAATTACTTTTACGGTTTGTACCGTATTTTTAACAGTGAAATACTGGCAACAATAGCTGCCGTTTTTTTAACGTAAATTTTACGGATTTATTTTTTACAGTGAAGAACACTGCTAGAAAGCTGGTTTGCCTTAAATAAGTTTTAGGGAGTAGGTGATTGGTTAAGGAGACAAAGTGAGGCATGGTTCCACTACCGAACCTTTGTTAACAAGTTAACTCCATATATGAGTATGGTATATATTGGTAAAGTACATTTAAAGGTACATTTTAGTAAAGGTTTCTAATTTTGTGCTTTTAAACTTTTAAAAATATAACATGATGGCAGCACAGTGGCTCAGTGGTTAGCACTGTTGCCTCACAGCAAAAAGGTCGCTGGTTCGAGTCTCAGCTGGGCCAGTTAGCATTTCTGTGTGGAGTTCTCCCCGTGTTGGCGTGGGTTTTATCCGGGTACTCCGGTTTCCCCCACAGTCCAAGGACATGTGCTATAGGTTAATTGGATAAACTAAATTGGCTGTAGTGTATGAGTGTGTGTGTGTGTGTGTATGGGTGTTTCCCAGTACTGAGTTGTGGCTATAGAAGGGTATCCCCTGCGTAAAACATATACTGGAATAGTTGGCGGTTCATTCCGCTGTGGCGACCCCTGATAAATAAGGGACCAAGCCGAAGGAAAATTTATGAAAAGGTAATATATGTTTATAATATGTTGTTTTAAAAATGTGTACTTTGCATTTTCAGACCCTCAATATGCCGTTATTATGTAAATGAACAGCCAAAAGGCATACAAACTTTAATGTTTTTATTTAAAATTGTGGTAAACAGATACTACTGTAAATAATTGAATGTAAGTTTGCCATATTAATTCATTCATTGGTAAAAGTCTGGAAGCATATACAGTATAGTAGTCAACAATTGATCAAAACGTTTCAACAAAGCTGTCCAAAACTATTCAGCAACCATTCTTGTCTAACAATTTTGATTCGCTTCAAACATTGACTACCGAAGGGACAATCACAATCACTACCTTTTATTTATGTTTGTTTTGAGAATGAAGAACTTCCACAATCCTGAACTGCAGCATCATACTTGTGGAAGAGCAATTGGAAGACTTGTAATCTCTGGTTTGACCAACAAGAGTGACAGGATATTCACCAAGAATATTTTTTTCATGGTTTTTATGGTGAAAAAACAACTAATCTTTTTGACCAGCGAGGCTTACACGATGACAAATACACTTTATGTTTTGGTGGCCTTGGCCAAATTACTGACAACTAGGTTTTGAAGCATGAATGAAATGTTTCTGGCGAGTAACTACATTTTGCAGACATGCAATAAAGTTCTGAAGTTCCAGCAAACCGTTTTGAGATTTGCACTCACAGTTTAGAGAATGTTAAGACATGAAAAAGGTTTCATGAAAAATGTGTCAAAGCAATTGAGAAAAACTGCAAAAGCCCCAGCCTGTCCTCTGGTGGACACATTTATGCATTGCACTACACTGAATGAATATAATGCTTTTTTTCCCCTTATAAATGCCACTGTAAGATGCAGTGAGTGTTTTAAAAAGCATTACACATATAAATAAAACTAGACTGGCTGTTCTCGCCTATACAAATACAGTGGTGCTGTAACATAAGAATCAAGGTATTATAGCCGTGCAGTATTTTACTGCAGATTTTCATGTGAAAGCGACTTGAAAGGCATTGAGAAGAACACTTGACTGGCATCTGGATCAAGGTGTGTGTCTGGGTGGATTGAGCGATCTGGGTGAATAATCTCGTTTAAATCTCTTCAAGCTTCAGGTGCTATATAAGAATAATAAACGTGTTACTGTGACCTCAGAATGTATTTCACACTTAAAGGGGCAGGTTTTTCTGTTTATCTTATTGTATAATTATCTTTATCTTACTGGTTATTAGTATTATTTATTCATTTATTATACAGTATGTGAGGGATCTAGACTCCTGACGGTACAACGCTTCTGATTTTACTTCGAAGTTGTAATATACCATACCTCTGTCTTCCTTTGGACCATGTTTCTTCAGTTGTATGCACTGTAAGATATCTATTAATTAACAGTTTTGTATTTCACAAGCATTTTCTGTTTATTTACTCTGGCGTTATGAGACCTTGATCTCTGCTCTGTCGAATTTTGATTTGGAAAATTCAACTCTACAGTTTAACAAAGTGACTTTTATTGACATTTTAGTAGTAGTAGTTAAATAAGAAAATGTAAAAGAAATATTATATAGAGAACTAATTCTGTAAAATAACAATGTACTGGGAGTTTATAACAAGATTTTTGTACGATAATATACAACACCAACCCAGGCAATATATAACTTTAAACTATTAAAAATGTTAATAAAAGTCATGTTTTCAAACTTTCCAAGGTTAAAAGTTATTTCCGTTTAAAAGTTCTGTTTAAAAGGTCCCACAATGCAATTCAAAAGCATGAATGAACAGGGGAAAATAAAAACATTAATCACAAGCTGCTAATTTATGGATATTTTTACAGTGTGATTTAACAGAAAACTAATTAAATAAAGACTTTTAAAAAGGTCTTATCTAAAATGTATTGTTTAGATATATAAATGAGGAATTAAGTTAAATATGCACTTATAAGCATACATCAATATCAAAAATTGTCAACACTGGAGAATTTTTTTAATTAAATTTTTTTTATACAAATTAGAGTCAAGCGCTTTTACAGAAGAGATTTGGGGTATGTCTTTATACCACTCCAAAATTATTAAATTATATTTATTTGTAGGATAAAATATTGTACGAAATCAGGTAAATTATTAATGAACATATCCCTCAATAAAACCCTTCAAAATATCAATAGAAATGTATTGTTTGGTTTATATAAGTGCTGCTGAAGTAAAGATTTATGGCTCAGTGCAGCCAGAAAAAAAACTTTCTGAGAAAAAGGCCTTCAAAATGTATTGTAATTGAAATTTGCAGGCAAAAAACAATAACATTTGATAAAAGAAACACCTGAAAGTCTATTTTGGAAGTTTCTTTCTATTAGAAAGAAAGCTTAAATTCAGTTAAATTCAGTCATTGTTTACTTACCATCCACTTTTTACTCAATCTCTAGTTTTGCAATAGAACCTATTTTGAAGAAGGTTGGAAACTGATAACCACTGCCTTCCATGGTCATTTTTTCTCTATGTCAATGCGGCCAAAAAAACAAACAAATTCATAGTTTGAAATGCACAGTTTTTTACTTCATTTAGTAGGGTACACAAACGCAGACTTGAAAGATTCCTCCTTGTCCAGTTTCTGCATTTTTTCTCTCAAAAAGTTATTAATGCAGAATAATTATATACATAAAGTCAAGTTAAATGAATTTAAAGGGGTGGTCCAGAGTGTATTTTTAAGGCTTGGTTGTGTTTATAAGATGCAAAGCAATGTGTGCTCATGCTTCATTTGTAGAAAATCATGTTATTTTTCATATATCTTACTTTGATTATATACAGCAACTCAGCTAACATGAAAACGACGAACATATTTCCTAGTTCCTCGGAAAGGACTGCCCTCAGGAGAATCTAATTGGTCAGCTAACATAATGTGCTGTGATGTGGAAATGAGCCATTATTGTACCTTTTAGTAGTATGTGGTAGGGTTTCTGTTACAGTTTAAAAATATATGGTTTTAGATAATGAAAAGCACTCTTCAGCAAAAGAGACTCCAAAGTAGCCTATATATTCACTTTATAGTGAAGTATTGCAAATATGTATTATTTATTTATTATTTATTATCTAGTTATTAGCAGTAGTGATTGTTATTGTTTTATCGCCATATTGATATGTAACCCCACAAATTAATGTGACTAATAAAACACAACCCCACCCCCAAAAAACATGCAAAAATCAAATGTTTTTTTTTTCTTCAGAGTTGCTAATAAAAGATTACAGTAGCCATGTTGAACAAGAATAGCCTATATCATTTCAGTTTTTCTTTATGTTTTCTTTTAAAGGTGCAGTATGTAAGTTTGACACCCAGTGTTCGAACTAGGTATTGCATTCCTGCATCAAAACAAACGCAATCGCAGGTTGCCAGATTAAGGACCAAAAGGAGCAAGTCTAATGATCGAACCTAAAGGCTGATTTAAATAAAAACAAGTTACAAATAAAAGCAACAGCACGCGATAGAATGAATATTTTCCATATTAAATGGAGTTTTTGTCCTAGCCAACACCTCGAATCGATATAGTAGAAACGGCTTCTATTTGTTGCAGCTGAACAACATAAAACTAATAATGATCACCTCAGGTAAACCTCATGTGCTTTATTCAGTGTTAAATGCTAACAATGTGAGTTTGAATGCCATTTTACATTACATTTATTGCCATATACTGAAAGCAGCAGCAGATAGTTCACCTCACAGATCTTGAAAATAAAATAATACAGTTTGAAATTGAATGTTAGGACTGTGACTTTAAAACCAATTTACTTGAATTCATGTTTATTTCTATAGCGCTTTTACAGTGTAGATTGTGTCAAAGCAGCTTCACATAGAAGATTATAGTAAATTGAAACAGTGTCAGTCCAGTTTTCAGTGTTTAAGTTCAGTTTAGTTAAGTTCAGTGTGGTTTATTTTTCACTGCTGAAAGTCCAAACACTGAAGAGCAAATCCATCGATAACCAACACAAAGTGATTTGGCATGTACATTTAATAATATTAAAGCGATGTAATGTGTATTAATTAGATTAGTAACCTTACCATCTCATGAGTGAGGGCATATTCTGTGCTTCTGAATGGCTGTATTTAAATTTCTGTTGTGTTTCGTCTGGTGCAAACAGCCAAACTGTTTATCACTACAGATCCTATTACATAGCGTGTTGTTAGGAATTGTTACAATGTAACCTGCTCTCCTAATATTTACGTTCATACCATTCATATTATTTGCTAATTAATAACCTCATGTGGAACTCTGAATCAGCATCTCATTTTGGAGTGTGCTACTGTTCAATGAAGGTCATGAATGCATGCTTTGAGAGCCTTTCTGAAATGCACAGTTTTTCATCAAGGCAACCTAAGTTGCTGAAATATAATTGCCTAAACTGGCATTGGGCGGGTTAAAATAACCAAAACAAAGACAGACTTTCCAGCACAGCAGAATATCTGACTTCAGCATTGTTTTTTTAGATACACAAGAATGTTCACTTAGCATGTTTCTTAAATATCTGCAAACATATAATGATAGTTCGATGCTTTAGAAGAGTCAAAAACTTACATACAGCACCTTTAACTACATTTCTTGTAGTTTCTTCTACTTGTTTCTACACTATTCTGGCCAAAATGTTGGATTTACTACACTAAAAAAATGTATTGGATTTACTAATTTATTTAAGTGGTTGCAAACAATTTATGTAGGCTGAATTTAAACAAACACACAAATTCAATTTAGTAATGTTCAACTTAATTTGTTTAAATTCAGCTCATATTAATTGTTTGCAACCCCTTACCTTAAAAAAGGAAACAAAGTCCAATTAAAAAAATTTCAGTGTGGAGAGTATATCAGAAGTCATTTGTTGTTTGTAATCGTGGTCTTTGTGATTTTCAAGGATGAATGAGGAGGATAATGAGGCTTGAATGAAGGCGAGCTCGCTGTGAAAGTCGCTAACGAGCGCGTTCACACCCTCCTTGCGTTTTACACACATCCAAAATGTCACTTACGTGCGCACAGGAACACACACACACCGAGCCAATTTGTGTCTGTTCAGATTCCAGTTCACGCTGTTTTTCTCCACATCTTTTCCCCGTTTTTCCGCCGTGTTCGCACGCGCTCTGAGGAACAGCATGTAACGCTGTCAGGATCACGACGCCTGTGTATGTGTGTGTGTGATTGTGTGTGATTTATGCGGTCGCACGCGCGCTGTGGCGGAGCGTTTTCTTCACTAGTAATAAAGCGTGGATCATGTTTTATTTTCAGCTGGTGATCATGGCAGGCACCGTGCTCATGGCGTACTACTTTGAATACACGGACACCTTCCCCGTGCACATCCAGGGCTTCTTCTGCTTCGACAAGACGTTCTCCAAACCCTACCCGGGACCGGATGAGACCAGCAATGTGCCGCCGGTGCTCGTGTACTCGCTGATAGCTGCTATTCCCACTATAACCGTGAGTAAAACACTTCATTTCTATGAGAGCTTGAGAAGAGCGAGAACTTTAGCATCGTGTGTGTGTGTGTGTGTGTGTGTGTGTGTGTGTGTGTGTGTGTGTGTGTATGTGTGTGTCATTAAAGAAATTTTGTTTTTGCTCATAGATCCATTGTTTTAAAATGCTCGTTATCAGACTTGTTGCTTTTTATAGGTTTCATGATTGTAAATGATCAAAACAGTGGATTTTACTCGTTTATTTTTCTTTATTTTTATTTTTATTTTTGCTTTTAATCTTAACAGTGAGATGTAAATGGCATATAATGAATTCGAATATGGTGACAAATTAATACCAAAAATAAGATTGTTAGGTCAAAAGTAATAAAAAGTAATCCGAAAAATGTTCACAATATACAAATAATCTTTATTGTTACTGAATTTGTAACACATGTGAGACTGTTATAGATCCACAAATCCTGCCAGGAACAGGTCTGGGTCATAATTTATGCCAAAAATAAAGGGACAATTATGTGAAATTATATGTCAGTTTTTTTAAGTTTCCTTTTATATTTTTGTGTTTTTATTTCAATAATTGTTTATGAACATATTTTCAATAATTTTCCTTCGGCTTAGTCCCTTTATCAAGGGTCGCCACAGCAGAATGAACCATCAACTTATTCAGCATATATTTTACACAGCGGATGCTCATACACCACGGCCAATTTAGTTTATTCGATTCACCTATAGTGCATGTCTTTGGACTGTGGGGGAAACTGGAGCACCTGGAGGAAACCCACACCAACACGGGGAGAACATGCAAACTCCACACAGAAATGCCAACTGACCCAGCTGGGACTCAAATCAGCGACCTTCTTGCTGTGAGGCAACAGTGCTAACCACTGAGCCACCTTGCTGCCCATGAACATATGTTTAATATATTTTTTATTCATAATTATATATTTATATTTGCATTGGGAAACCTTTAAATATAAGTTGAATAATAATAAAGGTCTATCATAATTCTCATTACAATAATGTGGGAAAATTCTTTATTACTTCTTAAATGTACTTTAAATAGTAGTGGTTAGAAAATATGATAATAAAAAAGTAGTACATGTACTTTAAACAGAAGTAGTAATAATTAATTAAAGTGTTTTTGTTTTTATTATAGTAAAGTCAAAAATACTTTTCATTTATTTAATAATTTGTATTTTAATAAAATGCATTTTTTTATTTAGAATTTTTTCGGAAAGGTCTACCATTATTTTAATAATCCAAATTGTAAATTTGGTAAATTGTTGTTATGAATGTAGATTTTTCAAAAAAATCCTGTTTTATTAAAAAAAAATATTTAGATTTCAGCATTAAACAAACAAACAAAAAAATGATTCGCACAGATGTTTCGAAGAGTGATATTTTTTTTTACTTAAACTATATATGAGCATGGGCTGCATGGTGGTGCAGTGGGTAGCACGTTCGCCTCACAGCAAGAAGGTCACTGGTTCGAGCCTCGGCTGGGTCAGTTGGCGTTTCTGTGTGGAGTTTGCATATTCTCCCTGTGTTGGCGTGGGTTTCCTCCGGGTGCTCCGGTTTTATCCACAAGTCCAAAAACATGTGGTATAAGTAGGTTAAGTTGTCCGTAGTGTATGTGCGTGAATGAGTGTGAATGGATGTTTCCCAGTGATGGGTTGCAGCTAGAATGGCAACCGCTGCGTAGAACATGTGCTGGATGGGTTGGCGGTTCATTCCGCTGTGACAACCCCAGATTAAGAAAGGGACTAAGGCGAAAAGAAAATGAATGAATATATGCGCATATACTAATGACAAATAAAGTTGTAGGCAACAGCAGGATCTCTCAAACTAAATAATTATTATTTTTTTTTGTATAATGATTAAAATTTGGTAGGCTTGGGCGGTATCCAAATTTTGATACCGTCAAACCTCCTCCGTTTTACCGTGGTATACGGGATTATCATGCATAAAAAAAAAAATTATGATGCAAGGCTCAAACAGCATCACCAAACTGTTGGCTTGTACCTAGGGATGCTCAAAATAACCGATTAACTGTTGACCGAAAGGGTGCGTTTGTAACCGATTAATGGTATCAGTTAAACGATTAACACATATCACAGCAAACGTGCTTTTTGTGTTGAGAAGGACATTTTTTGAATGGTTTACTAACGGCCGCGAGTGTTTTGCGCGCTGCTTATACGCCCTGCGCACCTTACCTTATGCTGTTGGGCGCTGTGTGCTCGCGGTTGAAATAAAACTCAACCCTGAGCAGAAAAGCACGTTACTGGGTTAATCGGTTATTGTGAGTATCCCTACTCCTATATAAGTGCATTGTTTTTTATGACGGTATAACGGTATTGAAACTGATATTGTTGCTATTTTTAGATCCCGTGGTATACCACATTACCATATTACCGCCCAAGCCTAGTTTTTGGTTTTAAAAAATATTGTTTTGTTAAAACTCCAAAGTCTCCAATCAATCAGTCAGAGATCTCAATATAAACCACAACCTTTCTCATCCCAAATCTACAACAAGTTTTTTAGTTTTTTTTTTCCAACTTTTATTTTGATAGTATAATGGAAGTAGAGAGAGGGGAAGGATCGGCATAGGACCATGAGCCAGGAATGTCATGAGCACCATGGTGCTATGTGTCAGCGCACTTAACCACTTGGCTATTGGTACAGACTATATTTTAAAATTAAATCCCAAACTGTTGATGAGTTAATGTTAATTAACTGTGAATCAAATGAGCCAAAGGATTAAAGTTAATCGCCCAATAAATGTTAATTAAAGGGATAGTTCACCCCCCAAAAATTTATATTTACTCACACTCAAGAGGTACAAAACTATTATGAATGTCTTTCTTCTGTTGAACGCAAAGATATAATGAAGAATTTTGAAGAAATGCAGTCATTGATATCCAGAGTAAGAATGATAAACACTAAGGAAATCAATGGCTGTTTTTTTCCCCAACATTTTTCAGTATATCTTTCTTTGTTCAACAGAACGAGCTTAAACAGGAATGAATAAATGAATGAAACTGTCATTTTTGGGTGAACTGTCCTTTTAAAACAAGCTTCAGAATGACAATGTTATTCTCCTTATTTTAAAAATGTTTATGCAACAGATTTATTAGAATAACTTTATAGAAATCTTAAGGTGCAACACACTCATAGGGAAATCATGGAGGAGCGTCAGAAATTAAGTTAACGCTGAAGTGAAGATGTGAGTGAGATGTCCAGTAAGGAAGGTGCTGGTTTAGCTGGTGTCTCCCTGCCCCGTTGTGAACCGGAGGCAGCAGATTGTGGGACCACATGGATGTGCCTCCTTCTGCCAGTGTGTATGTATGTGTGTGTGTGTGTGTGTGTGTGTGTGTGTGTGTGTGTGTGTGTGTGTGTGTGTGTGTGTATGCATGTGTTTTAGGGCAGCAGTAGATCTGCGTGTGTGTGTGTGTGTAGTGTACATGAGCTGCCAGAGCCAAAACAGAATCACACATAAAGTACAGCCAATTCAAGACGAGGCTGAGAGACGCATGAAATGGAGGACTTCTGTTAGATTGGGAAATGAGTGAGTGTATGAGGAATCGAGCAAGACGTAGTGGGATAGGCATTCAGGAGACTCATTTACAGGTGTTGGGATAGCTGGCAGGGGTGATGATTTTTGAGAATGAGGGAGAAAATGAACTGTGCAACATCTGCTGCTTTTATTAGGATATGGCCACTTTCCACACAGATTTTCTTCTTCTTTTTCTTCTTCTTTTTCTTCTTCTTCTTATTCTTATTATTATTATTGATATTATTGATATTATTATCATTCATTTTCCTTCAGCTTAGTCCCTTTATTCATCAGGGGTCGCCACAGCAGAATGAACTGCCAACTTATCCAGCAAATGTTTTACACAGCGGATGCCCTTCCAGCTGCAATTCAGTACTGGGAATCATCCATGCACACTCATTCACATACATACACTACGGCCAGTTTAGTTTATTCAATTCACCTATAGCGCATGTCTTTGGACTGTGCGGAAAACCGGAGCACCCGGAGGAATCCCACGCGAACACGGGGAGAACATGTAAACTCCATACAGAAATGCCAACTGACCCAGCTGGGACTTGAACCAGCGACCTTCTTGCTGTGAGGCGACTGTGCTAATCACTGAGCTACCATGTCGCCGCTATTATTTAATTTAATTTTATTATTATTTATTTATTTATTTATTTTATTATATTTAGTTATATTTTATTTATTATTTTTTATTAACTTTATTTTATTTTATTATATTTTATTTATTTATTTATTTATTTATTGACAAATTAGAGTAGTTGGCTTTCTATCAATCTGTGTTAATGTGTATTTTGAATATCGCAAGAGAAACGAGTGCTGGAAACACTAAATTTGTAATAAAAATCCCTTAATTCAGAATTTTTTTTATGCACACTTGAGGTGCTTTTAAATTTGTGCGAAAAAAGGTTGTGAATACTAGGAGATGGAAATGGATTTGCCAAATAAACACTGACGCAGCGAATATTGCACAACCTTGACTCTATTATACTTACCTTGTTTACTGTTGGTTGCTAGGTTACCAATACTACAGTCGGCTGCTTTAACATTTAATGTAATGTAATGTGTACATTATTGTGCACATTTATTGTGTATGGCCATACACCCAAAGCACTTCACAATCATGAGAGGGGGAATCTCCACACCACCAACAGATAGAAATGCACTTAACTCACATGTGGTATTTTACTTTTTTTTCTTTTTTTTTTTGCAAACTTTATGTTAGGATGGAAACCTGGCTACTGAAACACTCGTGAAGTCAAATATTAATTAAAAGACTGAGATTATATTTTGCTTCAAGAAAAATAAGAGATTTTAAATTTGTAGACATTTTAGAACAAAAGCATTTTCATTCTAAGAAGCATAAAGACTATGTAATGTATATATAAAAACTTAATTACAGTAGGGACCAAAAGGTTTAGTCTGGCCATGAAAATTCAAACTTTTCGTTTTGTCTGTTAAGTAACACCCTTTTTTCTGTCATAAACATTTCTTACTATATATATATATATATATATATATATATATATGCATACACATATATATACATACACACACACACACACACACACATACACACACACATATATATATATATACATACACACAAACACAGGTGAGGTCAGAATTATTAGCTCCCCTTTGAGTTTATTTTTTATATTTCCCAGGGAAAATAAATGTCTGAAATAATTGAATTTACTTCAAATAAATTAATTAATAAATATAAATTATTTAATTATTTCCGCAAGGAAATTTTCACAGTATGTCTGATAATATTTCGGCTAGAATAAAAACAGTTATTAATATTTTAAAAACCATTTTAAGGTCAAACTTATTAGCCCCCTTAAGCAATATTTGTTTTTGACTGTCTACAGAACAAACCATCATTATACAATAACTTGCCTAATTACCCTAACTTGCCTAGTTAACCTAATTAATCTAGTTAAGCCGTTAAATGTCACTTTAAGCTGTATAGAAGTGTCTTGAAAATGATCTAAATATCTAGTAAAATATTATTTGCTGTCATCATGGCAAAGATAAAATAAATTAGTTATTAGAAATAAGTTATTAAAACTATTATGTTCAGAAATGTGTTAAAAATATGTTCGTTAAACAGAAATTGGGGTAAGATATACAGAGGGGCTAATAATTCAGGAGGGCTAATAATTCATACTTTAACTGTACACACACAATAGCAGTCAAAGACGTGTTTGAGTTCATTTAAGTTCAGGTTCACTTGGTGCCACGCAGCTCACTGGCATCAGCTTGTCTTGAATGGCCCACAACCAATGAAATGAAGTGTTCATCCAAAAGCAGACACCGCTGCCCTTGGGTGACGTGACATCAGTTGTCAGCATCAAACACAGACTCATCATCCGTGTTAACAGTGTTCATGTCAGCGTGTTGCCATGATGTTCACATTGGCCTGAACTCCTGAAAGTCATATTCAGTCTTTATGAGGGGCTTCCCACAGTGTCAGAAGGAGGCAAGACGTCTAGATCTGGAGTCTCAGACTCTTTAAATAAACTCATCCATCATTAGACACGTCTTTATTGGTGTCATAAAATGAAAATCTGGATATACCATAGCTGAATAATAAGAGTTCAGTACATTGAAATTACATACAGTGAGTCTTAAACATCGTTTTCTCCTCCTTATGTAAACCCATTAGTGTAAAATCTCATTGAAAAACAGGCCAGTTGGAACAAAACACAGACTCTAATGATCCACTCTGGATTATTAATATGCATGCCCCTGACAGCATTTGATTGGCCACAGGATTTGCTAGTGAGATTACAACAATGATATTTTTCCCTTATTTTTAAGTTTATTATTAATGTTTAATACTTACTGTGTATGTGTAAGGCTCTTATTTAGATTTTTTTAGCAAATGCAAATGCAAAAAGAAAGCAAAATGCAGGATATACAGATTATATATTTATTCAAAACCACCCCAAAGAGGCATCAGGTCTGTTTAAATAGTTTACCATGTATATTGTGAAATTTGCAGCGTATGTTTGTAATGAGGCAACAGACACATGTAAACTACTAAATATATGTGTTTAATGCATGTCTATGCATCATCTCGTATCACTAAGCTCTTACTGAGTAAGAAAAAACCTGCCATATCACTTACAAACATGTTTTGATTAATACTATAGCCTATTTGAGCTTTCAGAAGAGCATGTAACACATCAAATAATGATTTCAGTGTATGAAAGGGTGTTCACAGTTCTGATGATTAATTTGGAGGGAATGTGAGAACTGGAGACTGTTAGTATGAGTGATACTGATGAAAGAAAGTCGGAGATAAACACTCTCTCCGTCAAGATTTTTACAGAGCATGATCAAAAGAGCCGAACTCTAATGCTGAAAGGATGTCATGAAGAAATTAATCAAGTACTGCTCCAAAAGAACTTTTTAAAGGCTGCAGGTGTCTTAGGTGAGCTTTGTTTTCTAAATAAAATGTGAAAGTCTGAAATCTGTAACCTAGTCATAATCAGATTGTGCTGCTTTTATTGAAGTGTTTTTTTTTTTCTTCCTTTGGCACTTAAAGTACAAAGTAAACATATAATATCCAGCTATAAGAGCCAAAAATAATTTAAAATTGGCACAATAGCACCACAAAAGTGTTGACTTATGTAATTTAAGGTTGCATTTTGTTTGTATATCAGTAGTGGAAAGAGTACTGAAAAACCATACTCAAGTAAAAGTACCATCACTTGCCCAAAAATTTTGTGCAAGTAGAGTAAAAGTATCTGTTGTAAATATTACTTAAAGTATGAGTAAAAAGACATTTTAAAACAACTCAAGACTAGTAGTGAGTGAGTATTACACTGAAAAGTTGATGCATTTACATGCAGTTTGTGCACGTGTGTGAAAACGTAACATTCTGCAGTGCATTTAGTGATTGTTCAAGGCCATTTGACAATTTCAGTCATCAGGGTGATTGTGTGTAAAGAACTTCTTGGACACTTTCTAAAACATGTCTTGAAATTGTTCATTATGATGCACAATAATTATTATTTGATTGGACGGAAATCACAGAAATGATTTTTCTGCTTTAGCCAATCCTTGCTGCGGGTTGAAGGAAAATAGTGGAGTAAAAGTACTGATACAACACAAAAAATATACTCCTAAGTAATGTACACTACCTTACAAAAGTCTTGTCATTGATCCCAATTGTAAGAGCAACAAATAATAATTTGACTTCTAGTTGATCATTTGGAAAAGTGGCAGGAGGTAGATTTTTCAGATGAATCGTCTGTTGAACTGCATCCTAATCATCACAAATACTGCAGAAGACCTATTGGAACCCGCATGGACCCAAGATTCTCACAGAAATCAGTCAAGTTTGGTTAAGGAAAAGTCATGGTTTAAGGTTACAATCAGTATAGGGGCGTGCGAGAGATCTGCAGAGTGGATGGCAACATCAACAGCCTGAGGTGTCAAGACATTTGTGCTGCCCATTACATTACATACCACAGGAGAGGACAAATTCTTCAGCAGGATACCTTTTCATAATTCAGCCTCCACATCAAAGTTCCTGAAAGCAAAGAAGGTCAAGGATTGGCTAGCCCAGTCACCAGACATGAACATTATTGAGCATGACTGGGGTAAGATGGAGGAGGAGGCATTGAAGGTGAATCCAAAGAATCTTGATGAACTCTGGGAGTCCTGCAAAAATGCTTTCTTTGCCATTCCAGATGACTTTATTAATAAGTTATTTGAGTCATTGCAGAGATGTATGAATGCAGTCCTCCAAGCTTATGGGAGTCATATACAATATTAATTAATTTTCCAATGCACCATGACTTTATATTCTATACTGTTCATTATTTCTGTTAAGTGACAAGACTCTTGTTTAAGCAAAGTCAGACCTTACTGTCCTAATTAAATAATTAAAAAATCAAGACATCATCATATTTTATTTTGGTAAAATAAGCGTAATCTAGAGGCCTTTACCATTCATATAAGCCACTTCTGATACAAAATGATCAACTAGAAGTCAAGTTATTATTTGTTGTTCCTAAAACTTGGATAGGCGACAAGGCTTTTGTCAGGTAGTGCAGTAAATTACATTTTCCTGAGGAAAAACCACTCAATTACATAAATTAGAGTATTTGTAATTTGTTACTTTACACCACTGATGTTTATCATGGTTTTCGCAAAAATAGCAAGCGGAGCAACATTTTTTCAAAACTAATAATACTCATAAATGTTTCATGAGCATAAAATGATCATATTAGAATTATTTCTGAAAGATCAATTGACAATAAATATATATGAATATCTGAATATTCAGGTTTGCATCACCATAATTAAATTACTTTTTAAAATGCATGCACACAGAAAACAAGTATTTGAAATTGTAATAATTTCAAATTAATTAAAAAATTATAATAATAAATATAATAATAATAATAAAAATTTTTATATATTACTGTTTTAGACATAAATAAATCTAACAAACATTTTCTTTTGAAAGACAATCCTGGAAAAAGGAAATATTGTTTACACTTGTATTTAAGACCAATTTACTGTAATTCCTGGTCAAAACATTGCCCAAAACTGATAAGTCCATGAACTATTGTGCTGGAAAATGTATAAAATTTTCACCCTAAAAATAAAAATTTATGTATTATTTATTCATTCTTGACTAGTTCCAAACCAGTTAGATTTTTTTCTTCTTCTGTTGAACACAAAATAAGATATTTTGAAGAATGTTGGAAATTGGTAACCATCTGCATCAATAGTAGGAAAAAAATACTTTGGAAGTCAATGGTTACCAGTTTCTAACATTTTTCTCTTTAAAATATCTTATTTTGTGTTCAACAAAACTCAAACATTTGGAATAAGTGTGAGTAAATGACGACAGGATTTTCATTTTTGTGTGAACACTGAAACAAAAATGATTCATTGGATTTACTTAATGTTTTTAAGGTAAACTGGTTTCTAACAAATTTGGTAATTTAATATTTAGTAATGTTCAACTTAATTTGCTTGTTTAAATTCAGCTTAATAAATTGTTTGCAACCAGTTACCTTAAGAAAATGTAGTAAATCCAATGAATATATATATTTTTGTGTACTATGCCTTTAAATTATTCATATTTTGAGTGTGTTTGTGTGCTGGTCATGTTTTTGGCAAGCCACTAGATTATTAATTTATCAGCTACATAAAAAGCTGGGTCACACTTTATTTTAAGGTGCAATTCTCCCTATTAATATACAATTAACAATGTCTTTTGCCTCAAACTCCTAATTTGCTGCTTTTTAATAGACATTAAGGTAGTATTGGGTGTATGTATTAGGAAGGTTTAGAGATTTAGAATAAGATCATATAGAATATGTACAGTGCTTAACATACAGTATATAAGTACACCCCTCACAAATCTCTCACTTCAATTACTTTTTTCTATAGAAAGCTTTACAATACTATATTTGTGCATAAACATTAGATTAGTAAGTACTAAATCCAAATCTGGAGGTAATCTAACTAAATAACTTAAGATAACGGGCCAACATTTGCACACCCAAATTTATATGTTAGGGGAAAAAATTATATATATATATATATATATATATATATATATATATATATATATACATTGTGTTTGGGAACAGAGATGAGGTTCTCAAGGTGAATGCGTACCTTGCAAATAAGGTTAAGAACCTTGGTGTAACTCTGGAGTCAGATCTAAGTTTCAATAGTCATGTCAAAGCAATTAGTAAATCAGCATACTATCATCTCAAAAACATTGCAAGAATCAGATGTTTTGTTTCCAGTGAAGACTTAGAGAAACTTGTTCATGCTTTTATCAGCAGCAGGGTGGATTACTGTAACAGCCTCCTCACCAGCCTTCCCAAAAAGACAGTCAGACAGTTGCAGCTCATCCAGAACGCTGCGGCCAGGATTCTTACCAGAACCAGGAAATCAGAGCACATCACACCTGTCCTCAGGTCTTTGCACTGGCTCCCAGTTACATTCAGAATAGATTTTAAAGTATTATTACTTGTCTATAAATCACTAAATGGCCCAGGACCTCAATACATTACAGATATGCTCACTGAATACAAACCCAATAGAGCACACAGATCTCTGGGATCATATAAACTAGAAATTCCAAGAGTTCAGTCAAAGCAGGGTGAATCGGCTTTCAGCTACTACGCCCCTCGCTGCTGTAATCAGCTTCCAGAGATGATCAGATGTGCTCCAACATTTGGCACATTCAAATCAAGACTGAAAACACATCTGTTTAGCTGTGCCTTTACTGAATGAGCACTGTGCTACGTCTGACAGATCACACTACTATGTTTTTCTCTTCTTTTCCTTTCTTTTACAACCTGTTTTAACATATTTTATGTTTTTATCTGTTTTTTTATTATCTGTGTATAAAATGTGCTATATAAATAAACTTGCCTTGCATATATATATGCAAAATTCAAGAAAAAACATATAAAATTTGACATTTTATAGTTTGTAAAGTTTTTTCCAACATTGTTACGTATTGTAAGTTATGTAAGATGAGACGTAAAATTAAGTGAGTTTCTACTGGTGCTGGGTAAAAATAAGAAAACACAACAAAATGCATATGTGAAACAAAAGTAACAATTTATTAAACACCGATATTAAACAATGAATATTGGAATTTAGAATGGAATTTAAATGACTGAATCAAACGAGAAACAGAAGTGTTGCCAAAACAAGGAAATTAATATAACAAAACAATCTAACTAAACCCCAACCCACTAAACAAACTAACCAAAGAAAAATGTAGAAACAAAACCATACTTAAAACAGAAACAAAACCATACTGTAGAAACAAAACCATACTTCATAACTAAACTGCTTAACTATTCAAAACACAACTACAGGTATGGTAACTCCTCCATAAGCTAACTAACACAAAAGACTTTACAGACAAAAGAATTACTAGAGTTCTCATAAAGTAGGCTGCAAATTGTTAGCAATTAGCAAAACAATAGTTATTTGATAATCCAATTCTCATAAAGATCATTCGACTTCCTAATAATCGGGTAAATTGAGCTACTTTCGGAACTGATACAATTTCATTACAAAATAAAGAGCTTATTGATTTGTTTTAAGAAGTTGCAGAGAAACGACATTTTCCTACTATAGTAGTAGAAGGGTCTAAAGGGGAGGAAACAGAAGGATAAGGGATGCCTTGGAGTAACCTAATAACTCCCGTTGGTGTAGCATCAAATACAACAGCAAATTCTGGGAATATTGAATCGATTAAGAAATTCTTTATAATTTAATAAATGACAATTTGCTTTAAATAGTTGCCTAACAAGCAGAATATTTGCTTCCAACCAGCGTTGAGAAAAAAAAGAGATTTGTGAGGAGAGAAGTTGTGCTTGTATAATAATGACCAGGCAAGAGGAAATTGATTATGAAATTAAGATGGAAAAAAAAAAACGCAAGCGAATGCTTTTTAAACACTACAGACAAGTGGCGTCATAATAAGTGACGTGACATAATAAATTATCTTTCCATTTTTAAAGATGTTCAGTGACTGAAATATTATTTTAATAAATATATCTTTTCTGTTTAATAAATCTGTTCAAATGAACCAACATATATGACCTATATTCACAGAGAAATGAATAAAAATATTCATTTTCAAAATGAGATGTACTCATTTATGTAGCACTGTAGTTTATATATGCTAATAAATTGATAATAGGCATGTTATAACAAGCCACTTGATTATAGATTAGATTCAACTTTATTGTCATCACACATGTACAAGTACAAGGAAACGAAATGCAGTTTAGGTCCAACCAGGAGTGCAATAGCAGCAAGTGCAGGATACAGGTATAAGTTATAAAGTGCAGTTATAGAAAAATTATGGTGATATTTACAAATGGATGTACTATGAACATTATATACAGGTTGTGTTAGCTATGAACAGAGATTTACAATAGATGAATAAATGTACAGGTTGCTATTAATAATCAGAAGTGTGCAGATAGATAAACATAATTACAAATGTATATGTACAGTGGATGTGTACATAATTTACAAATGTACATGTGCAGTGGGTATGTACAGTTCAAATAAATGAATCAGTGCAATGAATATGTGCAATTTTTAAATGTGCAAATGTTAAGTAGTGCAGTGATTATGATGAGTCTGAGTTATGAGGAGAGGAGAGTGGGGTGTATTAGGGGGGGCAAAAAGTCAGTGGGGAGCAGAGTTCAAGAGGGAGACAGCTCTGGGGAAGAAGCTGTTCTTTAGTCTGCTGGTTTTTGTCCGGGGGAGCCTGAAGCGCCTGCCAGAAGGCAGGAGAGAAAACAACTGGAGAGATGCCGAGCCTCGCGATGTGTACGCGCCGCCATCTTGGTCTATATAGTGAGAATTAAGCTAACATCTTACCAGAAGCTGCTTTATATTTCTAGCCATTCCAGGTGTAAATTGCATGTAAACAGTCTAAATATAAGCATTTGACTGGAGGGTCACAGCGATGCCACCTGAGAAGGTGGAGCAGATGGCCTAGGCTGCTCCAGGCCTGAGAGCGCTGGCATTTCAGCATATGTCTGAACTGTGCACCTCTCTGCGCTGGCACGAGTGTCCGCTCGCAGCCTCGGGGAACAGTGAGCAGGTTTGGGATCTGTTGTGCGTCACAATAAACGAGGAGACGAAGGCAGCGTCAGGCCTCAGGCTTTCTTTCTGCTTCATCTTATATTAGAGGAAAACATTGTATGAATGAGAGATTTGGGTGGTTTTGAAGCTCGGGAAAATGAACAGAAGTGTAGATTTCTATATTCAATTCAATTCAAGTTTATTAGTATTTTTACAATAACTATTGTGCACATTATTGCATCACAATAAAATTAAGTTAAAGTTACAATCAGATATAAGTTATTATATACAGACATAGTTAACCTGCAATTTTAAAGCATATAGGTGATGTCTATGTGTACATGTTTAATGAAGTGTGTTTGTGTATTAAGTGTGTGTGTTGTCCTCGGAGTCCTCTATGGTTGGCATCATTTCTTCAAAGGTCTTGGATTGCATCAATGAGCATCAGGTGGAAATAAAGAACAAGGAAAATAATTAGTGTAGCTTCTGTTCATAGTGTATTTAAACGAGAGATATTAAATATCAATGCAAAAATGAAATGCTATAAATGAAAATAGCAGTTATGTAAACAAACATATAGACCAATTACCATGTTTGTAAACATTCAGGATGCTCGTGCGGGGAGGTGGCAGAAAAAAAACGGGAATGCCACCATTTACAGTGAGGGAATGACATCCGATGCGGTACAGAGTTTGTTGTTGTCTTAGAAATACGTTATATTGATTACATATTATATATATTATTTACATAATGCTTTCAGCGTATTATAACAGCTTGTTACCCATTCATAAGCACAATGATTTGGCAAAATTAACGTTAAAGTGAGCAGGTCAGGTCCATTTGCGATAGCACCCTCCCAATGGATTTTGGATAAGACGAAATGACCTAGCATCCAACCCCAAATATACACTATCTCATTGAAGCTCCAAGGGATTTTACAAGAGAGAAGTTAAAGGCCTACAAGTGTTTAAATGCCAACAATTGTGTTCTGTGTGGTCATGTGCAAGAAATAATGTTCCCTGATTACTAGATTCAAAACTATGTAGTGCTAAAAACCGAGATTCTGCTGAGCCAAAGACAGGAAAAAAAGACGAAGCTAACGTTATACAAGGCCAGGGTGATCAACAACAAGCAAAATAACTGCATTCTGACAGCGAACTACACCTGTACGGCAGGCCCAGGGTATGTAAACTTACACATAAAGGTAAAGTTAGTTTTATATTCGCACATTCAGACTTTCTCCTTAATAATATAATTTCATAGAAGTATTATTTGCAAACTCTAAATAGCAAAATCATATAGCAGCCAATGACTATCAAAGTACAACATTGTTCACAGTCAAATAAAATAAACAGTGTTAATGTTGTTTTCAAGTCACACTTGCAGGTTATTTCAGACCGAATACCCAAAGTACCGTGGTAAACAATATAAGCAGTGTCAAACGTTGTCACCGAATGAATGTGTGAATATAAAACCAACTTTAATAACTTACACTTTCACATTTTATTCTTAGCGTTCAGTGTCTGCAGTTTAATTAACCATATGCAACTGTTTTTGCTGAAATCATTGCTGCAATCAAAAACGAGTAATATATATGATTCAGTATAGCGTGAACTTACCTGATATAACATGAGAACTGCAGAGTTGAGCATTTCTAATTAGGTCGTCACTTCATTCAGCTCCTTTTAGCCAAAGACGTCTGCAGTCTGCATTGAAAGCAGTGTGATGTATGGTAAAAGTTACGTTTTCTATTTTTGGACTTCACAATTTGGCATCCTACCGCAAAACACGACATGTTTGCTATTGCAGCCGGTCTTTTTTTGCAACCGGGGACCCGTGTGACGTCATGTGTGACGTAGGTTGGTAATTCGTCTATATATTTGTTTCTAATAAAATGCCTGGTGCATTAAGACAGCAGGAGTGTGTCCTACAGGTGGTTTGTCAAGCCCACTCACATGCGTGGAGCACATTCCATTGTGTGTATGCTTTACTAAAAAGATAGATCTTTAATGTAGTTTTGAACTGAGAGAGTATGTCTGAGCCTCGGACATTATCAGGAAGGTTATTCCAGAATTTAGGAGCCATAAATGAGAAGACTCTACCTCCTTTAGTAGACTTTGCTATTCTGGGTACTAGCAGAAGCCCTGAGTTTTGAGATCTTAAAGAGCGGGTTGCAGATATGTGTTGAAGTGATTTTTAGATAAACATTTCTAGCAAATGGTTTACATGCAAAAGCTTATATGTGCATACACACAGAGAGGCACATTAATGTTTAAAAGTTAGCTTGATTAAAATTGTTTATTCAGCATTAAGGGCGCATTAAAGGGATAGTTCACTCAAAAATTTAATTTATGTCTTTGTTTTCTCATCATTGACTTGTTCCCAACCAGTTTGAGTTTTTTTTTTTTTTTTTTTTGTTCTCTTGATCTGATGATTTTCTTTTATGTACAACGGAAGAAAAATAAACTTTTGTAAAAAAAAAGTTTGTAACAAATCAATAGTAAACAAATGACAGAATTTTCAGTTTAGGGTGAACTTTCTCTAACCCTCAACCATCTAGCAGGACGTGAGGTGGGGAATTTTCAAACTAGTTTTACTTAATCTGATTAGTTCAAGGCTTAGCTAGTGTTTGTAAATTTGCCATTTTACACACACACACACACACACATACAAAAGAGGACTTGTCTGAGAATTAAATGGTAAAAAAAGAACTCCTTAATGTGTTGTTCATACTAAAAAAAAAAAGCCCATAGGAAATGAATGGGAAATGGCAAAATTCTAAGCCACCAGATGTCACTAAAGTCACCACATTTTTAGGTTTTGGTTGGTCTGACCTTACTTCAGTGGAATTTAAACAAAATATTACCTGTGACTTAGAAAATAAACATATTTTAAAATGAAAATCTGAAAACATTTGAAAATCATTTTATAAAGGATTTCTTTTATCTGAGTGGTATAAGACTTGGCTACTTTTTGCCACTTTAGCAAACACAAAAAAAAATGTATTTCTTGGACTTGATTAAACAAAGTTAAGTTCAGCACCAAAATTGGTCCCATAGCAAATGAATGGGGAAAACAAAATTCTATTGTAATTTATATATATATATATATATATATAGACATTTTTATACAATCTTAACCCAACAGATTTCCCCAAAGAATACATAAACAGGGTTTCCAGCGAGGTCTTAAGTGTTAAATTTAAAGACAACAGTGCAGTGCCACTGATGCAATCCAAGACCTGTGAAGAGATGATCCCAAGGTTCCACAATCCTGGACCAGGCCGTTTCCTGAGTAGCTGTTGTGTTGGTCATGGAGGAGTGGAGAGTATGCCTCTGACTCCTGTGACCTCCAGGGACAGCAGAGTCTTTGCTGACGTTCAGTGTTCTCCAGCTTCCGGCGCCTAGACTGCAGCTCTGCACAAGATGTTTAGCCATAGGAGAAATGATCGTGCCCAACTGAGCCTGGTTACTCTCGAGGTTTTTATCCTTCACTTACGCCAATTGGTGAAGTTTTTTCCTCGCCGTTGTCGCCTCTGGCTTGCATGGTTCGGCACTTGTAGAGCTGTGCATCGATGGATTACTCTTCAGTGTTTGGACTCTCAGCAGTAAAAATTAAACCACACTAAACTGAACTGAACCGAACTCAACTTAAACTATGAAAACTGGACTGATACTTTTAATTTACTATAATATCCTATGTGAAGCTGCTTTGACAGTCCACAGTGTAAAAGGGCTGTACAAATAAAGGTGAATTGAATTTAATTGAAATCAACAACAATTTTGGCCTAAAAGGTCTTATATTTACTGAAATTTTGTGTTGTGTTTAAATCATTTTAAACAGGTCTTAATTTTCTTCTGTCTATCGGGCCGACAAATCACCAATAAGCCTTTTCTATAAAACTGTAATTATCTTCATTATTTAACATTTGCTTATACATTCTCCATAGAAAATCATCTAACATCTCCTGTTGTGCATAAATGTAGTTTTTTAACTATTATTTACTAAATTTTGCTTGTTTTGACACATTGTAAATATATGGTTAAGAAATAACTAAATTAAATAGTTTTAAAGAATGGCAAGTTAAAATCCTTTTTTATTGGCCCAACCATGCCAAAAAATGCTAAGTGTTAGCCCTGTATAAGACTGAAATTTGCATAATAATGGTCTTAAAAAGGTCTAAAATATGACTTGGTGAAACCTGCAGAAACCCTGATAAAGTGATTGATTTTTATTCTATAAAAGACAGTAATTAAAATGATAATTATATATAAAAAAAAAGGATCACACCTGAAACCTTCATGCCATATAAGTAAAATGAAGAGCTGCAATACGGAGGATGCTTAAGGGTTGATAAGAAGTGATAGTAAAGGCATTTATAATTGTACAAATATTGTATTCAAATGAATTCATTTTTTGATTCATCAAAAGAATCATGAAAATGTGTATCTCCAAAAGTAAGCAGCACAACTATTAAATAAAACTATTGTTTTCCTAGAAGGATGCTCATTTTGGTAATTTTTTTTATTGCAACTAACGCTAACTAGCCAACTGATAAAAAATGACCATTAAAAACAAAAAAACTCCCCTTTCTTCAGGGTTTCGGTGCCTGCGCTAGCAGCATAAACAACAAAACCATCCACATTCTGCGTTTCAATAAAAGGCGATAAAGCAAATTATAAATAAAGCCCCTTTTACACCGCACATGCAATGTTTTTGTTTTAGCGGCCATGTTAACAGAGCTTTAACATGGTTACACCGTGACCGCACCCGCACGCTGAAGCACAGAATGATGTAGCCAGGCTACATAATTTGCAATAAAAAGACTTGCAGATGAAGTGGTATTGGAGGAAATTGCAGCGACCAGAAGTATAAGTACAAAAATTTTAAAGTAGATAGATAGATCTGCGCGCTGCATGCACTTTGCCAGTGTGAAAAGCAATATGCTCTGTACGCGCCGCGCAGTCAAACGCTTCTGCTTTGTTGGAGCGTGAGGTGTGAAAATGACATAAAAGAAATGATATGAGGATTTAACGAAATGTTTCACTTAAATAACGTATTAAGTTGTATGATTTTTATAGTTTATAGCACACTTTACAACCACAGATAGATGGCGCGTATTTGTTCTCTCTCTCTCTCTCTCTCTCACTCACACACACACACACACACAAGCTAACAATGAGTTATATTCTAAGTATTCTCAATTTTGCACAGTTATTCACAGTTTCTAACTATTATTCTTATGTTTAAGTAAAAATGACATTTAAAAATTATGAATCCTTCATTACGTCTGTACGTCAGTCACATTGAATTGTTCGACAAGACATTTAGCTAGGTTGTTAATAACGAATGCCATAAATATTATTATCAGACCCTGCAAACATTTCACATTGATTATCCTGTCACAGTCAGTTTTGATATATGTAGAAGACTGGTGTATACGAAAATGTGATGTGTATGGATTATATCTGTCTGTGTTTCTATTAGCTTCATATATATGTGTGTAGCGTAACATTTGTACAGTTTATCAGTTCGCTATATATATTTTCCCGGTCTATAGTTCATGATCCAACCTTGCTCTTCACCAGGAGCCCTGCATTTTGCGCTACACCACTGCATGTGCTCCTTTGTTCCAGTTCCCGCCATGTGTTAATGTTCATCACCTTCACCTGTGTTCATCCCCTGTATGTAATCATCCCCTGTATGTCTCATCATCCCCAGTGTACAGGGAAAGCAGAATTATTAGGCAAGTTGTATTTTTGAGGATTCATTTTAATATTGAACAACAACCATGTTCTCAATGAACCCAAAAAACTCATTAATATTAAAGCTGAATATTTTTGGAAATAGTTTTTAGTTTGTTTTTAGTTTTAGCTATTTTAGGAGGAGATCTGTGTGTGCAGGTGACTATTACTGTGCATAATTATTAGGCAACTTAACAAAAAACAAATATATTCCCATTTCAATGATTTATTTTCACCAGTGAAACCAATATAACATCTCAACATTCACAAAAATACATTTATGACATTCAAAAACAAATCAGTGACCAATATAGCCACCTTTCTTTGCAAGGACACTCAAAAGCCTGCCATCCATGGATTCTGTCAGTGTTTTGATCTGTACACTATCAACATTGCGTGCAGCAGCAACCACAGCCTCCCAGACACTGTTCAGAGAGGTGTACTGTTTTCCCTCCTTGTAAATCTCACATTTGATGATGGACCACAGGTTCTCTATGGGGTTCAGTTCAGGTGAACAAGGAGGCCATGTCATTAGTTTTTCTTCTTTTAGACCCTTTCTTGCCAGCTCTCTGCCCTTTACCGATCCAGCCACGGGCCCATCCATCTGGCCCATCAAGACTCACTCTCATTTCATCAGTCCAGAAAAATCAGTCTTGATATTTCTTGGCCCAGTCTTGACGCTTCAGCTTGTGTGTCTTGTTCAGTGGTGGTTTTTCAGCCTTTCTTACCTTGTCCATGTCTCAGAGTATTGCACACCTTGTGCTTTTGGGCACTCCAGTGATGTTACAGCTCTGAAATATGGCAAAACTGGTGGCAAGTGGCATCTTGGCAGCTGTACGCTTGACTTTTCTCAGTTCATGGGCAGTTATTTTGTGCCTTGGTTTTTCCACACGCTTCTTGTGACCCTGTTGACTATTTTGAATGAAACTCTTGATTGTTCGATGATCATGCTTCAGAAGCTTGGCAATTTTAAGAGTGCTGCATCCCTCTGCAAGATATCCCACTATTTTAGACTTTTCAGAGCCTGTCAGGTCCTTCTTTTGACCCATTTTGCCAAAGGAAAGGAAGTTGCCTAATAATTATGCACACCTGATATAGGGTGTTGATGTCATTAGACCACACCCCTTCTCATTACAGAGATGCACATCACCTAATATGTTTAATTGGTAGTAGGCTTTCGAGCCTTTACAGCTTGGAGTAAGACAACATGCATAAAGAGGATGATGTGCTCAAAATACTCATTTGCCTAATAATTCTGCACTCCCTGTATTTATAGCCCCTGTGTTTAATCATTCGTCGTCCGGTGTTCTCTCTGTCTACGTTGATGTCTGGTTTCACTCCATGTTCTTCCTGTGTTCATCCGTGTAAGTTTTCTCAATGAATCTACAGTATGTGTTTTGATAATCCTGCGATCCTTCCTGTAGTGAACCCAGGTGTTACACTTCATATTCTCCCATAAAAAAGGGATTTGTTTACAAACATATTATTCTCAGTTCATAAGTTCACTGTAAAAAAATCAAGTCATCCTTAAGCCATGACAACAATTATGTTAATTCAGTTTATTTTAATAACTTTATAAAGTTATACAAATTTTTACTTGATTATTAAAATGAGTTTAATTAGGAAGTATGATCGATGTATGTGTTGATCATACATTCATTTTCTTTTTGGGTTAGTCCCTTTATTCATCAGGGGTCGCCACAGCGGAATGAACCACCAAACTTATCCAGCATATGTTGTTTGCCGCGTATGCCCTTCCATCTGCAACCCATCACTGGGAAACACCCAAACACTCTCATTCACACTGATACACTACGACCAATTTAGTTTATTCAATTCTCCTATAGCGCATGTCTTTGGACTGTGGGGGAAATCAGAGCACCTGGCGGAAACCCACGCCAACACAGGGAGAACATGCAAACTCCACACAGAAATGCCAACTGAGCCAGCTGATGCTCGAACCAGCGACCTTCTTTGCCACTGTGCCACCTCGTTTTTTAAATTTTATTTTGTGTTTATTTGTTTGATATGGTTATTGTCTCGTGCTCTGTTGTTGGACTGCAGATGTCCTCCTGACCCTGTCATGTCTACAGCTGAGAGCCGCTGTGGTTTGGAGATCTGCTTTATATTGTAAACTGACATGAGAAGCGTGAGCCGCAAGCCTAATCAGCTGTGACCGACTCAAAGCTTCAGCTCATCTAATGGTGCATTATTCACACTTGAGCTGATGTTCACAGTTCCACCAGCGCGCGCACACACACACGCACACACACACACATAGACTTGTACAGCTATCTTTATAAGGACTTTTCATAGATGTAATGACCTTTATATTGTACAAACTGTGTATTCTATTCCCCATTAATATTTGTACATTTTCAAAATACTTCATTCTGTTTGATGTATGAGCTGTTTTCCTCATAGGGACCAAAACAATGTCCCCACAAGGTCAGAATTTACTGGTTTTGCTACACTTGTGGGGACATTTGTTCACCATTAATGTAAGAAATACAAGACACACACACACAAACACGCTCTGACAAAGAGTGACATGCCTGACACACACACACACACACACACACACAGAGCGACATGCATGCACACACACACACACACACACACACACACACAGTGACATTACTGACACACACCACCAGTAAAGAGTGACATCACACACACACACACACACACACACACACACACACACACACACGCATGCACACACACACACACATAGCCATATGACTCACATAGACAGCGAGAAAGTTTGCAACCACAAGGGTGATTGAATTTTTATTTCTGGGTGAATTACTCTTTTAAAGGCCGACTGGAATGATGTTATGGATTATGAATGTGTGTGTGTGTGTGTGTGTGTGTGTGTGTGTGTGTGTGTGTGTGTGTGTGTCAGTGGTCAGGTGTTATTCTGGAAGATGTGTGTGAGGTGAGCGGTGTGTGTCTGTCTCTGTTCCTCATCTCTGACGTCTCTCTCTGTCTCTCAGAGTTTGCACTGCTGGATTGATGTCGGTGTTATGCTCTCTGATTTTTCTTACTCCGTATAGTTGAGATGTTGTTTCGTTTGAGATTTAGGTGATGATAACCCCTCACAAAACAAAAATTATATCCATGTAAGTGTTGTAAAATATAGTTATAATCCAGCGAATTTAAATGGCATCAGTGTCACTTTTTTATATAAATGTACATCATTCATTTGAGCATTTTTAACATTTCCTTTAGTTATAATCTTGGGCCCTATCATAGACCTGGTGCAAGACATGTTTGGCACGTTTTGTTGCTATTTTCAGACCAGCACAGTCTTAATTTTCACGTTTTGTGCCACGTTGTTTAAATAGCAAATCTATTTGCGCCGCTTTAACTCATGGGTGGGCCGGTCTAGAAAGGAAGTGTGTTAAGGTGCATTGTTGGCGCGTTGCTATTTTGAGGAACTGAATTAGACTGTGCCATTGATAGACCAACTAAAAGCTGGTCTAAAGTCCAGCGCAGAGCATGTTAGTTATGCGCCTATGAAGGTCTAAACTTGTACACATTGCTTAATTCAGTGCATCCGTAAAGTATTGATAGCACTTCACTTTTTCCACATTTGTTTGTTACAGCCTTATTCCTCAAAATTCTCCACACAATGCCCCCTAATGACAATGTAAAAAGAGTTTTTGAAATTGTTGCAAATTTATTAAAAATAAAAAACCTGACAAATCACATGCCTTTATGTCAGAGGCTTTTTTCAGTTTATTCATGACAATTTGTATTAGTATAATGTTATTATTAGTTATAGAATTATTTAATATAAGCATATTTATATTTGTTTTAATAAAAACAAGCTTAGATTTGTCCATCTGTTGGGTTTTAAAGATGTCTGCATCCCCATATGGGGCATAAGAATAAGACGTGTGTTTGCATATAACTCAAATTTTTGCCCACACTTTGTTATTATTGTTCATTTATTTGTTGACTGGAAATTAGAACTGAATTTAGAAATAGTTTTGAAACAAATCTTTGCACTTAACAAACGAAATTAAATATGTAGGCTAATGGATGTCTTCAGTGGAGTATGATACCATTTTCTTATCGACCAAAGTAAAGGAGTAAAGAGTAAAATGAATGAATGGAGGAGGCTTGTTCTTTATCCGTGCGGTGCAGATGGTCTGTTTAACTGTTTTCTCGCTAGTGAAGCATTCAGTGTTTTCACTTACAAAGTCCACCATGTAAATATCAAGTGCACCATGCCGTGACACAACTGACTCTTAAAGGGAATGGGAGATGAGTCTCTGATTGGTTTAATGCACGTTATGCTTAAAACACATCCTTAACTCATTAAGAGAATAAGCACAACCCTGTTAGACCATGCGCAAAGCGTATTTTTTCCACCCTTAAAATAGCAAAAGTGTATTCGGACATGTTCTTAATGCGCCATAAGCTTTAGACTTTGCTCTTAGATTTTTAAGATAGTGTTTTATTTAATTTTAGTTTTCCTACCCTCAAATAGTGACTTTTCTGTTTGTTCAAGCTGCTTATTTAAAATGAGTTAAAACAACACAATTCTTAAGGTTTTTGTGGGAAAAAACTAAATTGTTTTGTGTTCAATCAACTTAAATTTGTATTATATTAGGTTAACTTAATCGATTTGTGTTGGGACAACATGAAGGACTTGTGTGGAACCCTGCATTTTTCACAGTCTATATTTAAAGGCATGGTTCATGTGAAAACATAATTCTGCCGTTGTTAACCTGTTGTGAGTTTTTTTTCTTCGGTTGAACACAAAAGACGACATTTTAAAGGACATTGGAAACACTCTGTAGCCATTGACTTCCATTGTGTTTTCTCTTTCAATGGCTATTGGTTATGAACATTCTTCACAATATTTATCTTTTGTGTTCAACAAAAGGTGGTTTGAAACCATTCAAGGGTGAGGACATTTTTTTTTTTATTTTGGGGTGAACAATCCCTTCAAGAATGTATTTTCTTTCACCTTGAATAGTTTTGTTCAAGGCACTATCGTGTGTCTATAAATCATTCATCACTCGCTATACAGTATCTGCCGGCAGATCGTGTGTTCTGCTAACAAACATCTTTTTATGGAGCATCCTAAAGAAGGACAAAATCACTTTCAAGCTTTAACATGTAATGCTATACATGCTGGAGTATCAACACAACCTCACGAAAATCGTAACACCACATTTTACTTATGCATTTAAAATTAAACTAAATATGTCTTTCTATAATTATTGAATTCGCCTAATTACTTGCAATCTACTTACACATTACACAGAATCTAAGTATGTAAACCGTTTAATCATAACTTTTTGATTTAGTCTTTAATTTGTATAAATTTGTATGATTTGCTCATCCCCCAATGACGGTTGGGTTTAGGGGTAGGGTTGGGTGCCACGACTCCTTTTTAAAATTGTGCATTTCGTACAACTGAACTCTAAACCACTAAACTGACAAAACGTAAAATAGTTACGTTTCGTCATGAGGTCAGGCTGGGAGTATAGGAGTCTTGCTTTTTTTTTTAAAACATTTGTTACAGTCATGAGGGATCTAGCTACTGCAGATTGCTGGAGAACTACACACATGCCACATTTACAAACTACAACTCCCAGCATGCACCTCACACACACCGGTTTCTGTTTCATTGGTTCACCGGAGAATTATTATGAACTGATTACATGGATTATTTATACACCTCTCTATCACATCCTCATGGCCGAGTTTTTGCTGTTTTGATTTCTGGTGTCTTGTTTCTTGCCTTGTTTCTTGTTTTGATCCTTTGCCGCCTAGCCTGAACTCTCGCCTGTATTTTGACTACGTTTTTGGATTACCCCTATGCTCCTGTTTTGTTCCGGCATTGACCATTGCCTGTACAACCTGTCTTCAATAAACTGCTCTTGGATCCGAGCTTCTGTTGTGAGCGTCCTCTTTGTTACACAAATAGAGTTGTAGGCAAGGTTATGTTATTCTTTTAAAATATTTCCTAAGTGATTTTGTTTTCAACACTTTTTAAACATAATAATTTTAATCACTATTTTCTTTTGTCTTTGTCAAGATGACGGTACTTCATATTTTACTAGTTATTTTGCAAGATACTAGTAATCAACTTATGGGCGTCATGGTGACGCAGTGGGTAGCATGATTGCCTCAAAGCAAGAATGTCGCTGGTTTGAGCCCTGGCTGGGTCAGTTGGCATTTCTATGTGGAGTTTGCATGTTCTCCCCGTGTTGGCATGGGTTTCCTCTGGGTGCCCTGGTTTCCCCTTCAGTCCAAAGACATGCACTGCAGGTGAATTGGGTAAGCTAAATTGGCCGTAGAGTATGTGTGTGAATGCTAGAGTATATGGGTGCTTTTCAGTATTGGGTTGCGGTTGTAAGTGCATCTGCTGCGTAAAACATATGCTGGATAAGTTGGCGGTTCATTCCGCTGTGGCGACCCCGGATTAATAAAGGGACTAAGCTGAAAAGATAAGGAATGAATAAATGGTAATCAGCTTGAATAATTTATTAATTATTTGACTAGTCATTAAACAACAATGGTTAGACAATTGAGAAATAATCATTTCTTAAGGGTGCTAATAATATCAACCTTAAAAATTATTATTAAAAAAATAAAAACTGCTAACTAAAAGAAAAAAAACTTTCTTCAGGAATTATTATGAAAATGGCTCTGTTTTGTCAGCACTTGTCCCTCAAACAATACTGTCCCAAGATTATTGTCCCAAAATTCCAAAGGTCATGATGGACAGGGCAACTTTTTAAAATCTTAAAGTCGCCATAAAATGGAAGTTAAGATTGTCAATTTTTATTTTATCGTGACGTACATTCATTTGAAATGGTCCACAAATAAATTAGAAAAAAATAAAATAAATATGTGCTAGATTCATCTGATTGGATTTTTGGAAAATGGGTGTTGCTAACAAAATGTAAGAAGATTGACCAATGAATGAAGGCAGAGCAAAAATGAGACATTCCCTGATAGCCCCGCCCTAAAGGACTGATAGCTCCGCCCTAATCCAATTAAGTTAAAGGGCAGCTATGATGAAAATCATCTTTTGTAAGCTGTTTGGTCAGAAATGTGTGTAGGTATAGTGTCTCCACAGTCATATTGGGGTAACAAAGACAATAAGTCTTTTTTTAAAATTCAAATTGTACAATAGGATCCAAATCCCTCCCATTTTGAGGCCCACCGCAACGTGGCATAGGAGTGCAGTTTCCCCGTCCACTGAATTGATTGACAGACGCGTATTAACATGTCTCTGTAGGCACGCGTATAATTATATTCACAAGACAAGACGTGCCCAAAGCAACTGGGATTAAAAGATCTGTTCAGCTCTCTGTGATCATCAGTCATCATCAAATGTAATCAAGAATGAGTTTTACAAGTTTAAACAATTTCTAAAACATTGCGTGCTAGTAATAAATACTGTAATTCATCACCACAGCCGCATGTCAGTACAATTATAAAAGAAGATACTTCAATCCCGGTTTGTGGACAAAATCATGTTTATTTTGTACATTAACATAACGGATATCCATACAGCAGTGGATATTAACCTGTATCCTGTCACATTTATCGCACACAAACGTGTGTGTGTGTGTGTGTGCACTTTATAGCAACATTGTGTGTGGCTCATCATCGCAGAAATGCTTGAATTCAGTCTACAACAAATGCATCAAATAACCACTGAGGAAGTTCTTACTGTAGTAAGGGAGATCTGCTTCATTCTTGTCTGTCACTGTGCTGTTTATCTCAAGGCTACATATATCAGAGCAATACAGACAGATCTCTATGGCTCTGACACGCACATTGGAGAACCAAATGTGTTGAAAGCTGAAAATTCCAACATTCTGAAAGGTATAATAAGTAATCTGATGGCTTTTTTGAGCTGAAATTTTACAGACAAATTCTGGAGACACAAACTTATCACAGACTTATCTATCTACTAAAACGGGGTACAATTGGTGCCCTTAACAAATGTATGTGAATTAAACATAAAATAATTAAGTTGTCTCCAAAAACTCTCTAGAATTGGGTTGTTTCAGCTTATTTTAAATAAATAGTTTGAACAAAACTGCAAAATCTAATGTTTTGTGTATGGAGGGTCACAGAGATTTCGAATTTCATCTGAAATGTTTTAATTTGTGTTGAACGAATGTCTTAGGGATGTGGAATGACATGGGGGTAAGTAATGAATAACAGAATAAAAATTTTTGGGTTAACTAACCCTGTAAGTCACTTCAGATAAAAGTGGCTAAATGAATAAATATAAACATAATCACTCACCAATCAAGTCTGTGTGTGTTACTGATCACTGTAAACCCATACTGTTCAGAGGTGATGTGTCTGTACTGTACCGTTGAAGAGCTGTTACTCATCTCAAGCGAGTCCAAGGAGATCAGAAATAATGAGGTTCTGCTGTTGGCATTTGAGAACGGTGAAAATGAGGAACTTTTAGCAGCTGAGGATTGAAAATCGCGAGTTTGCTTCGCAAGAGTTAGGCGCATGTTTCACCGCACTCGCTTTTCAACCAAATGGAGCTTCAGCAGTGCCAAACAAATGGGCTGTTGGATGTTTTGCAGAAAAGCTGCAGTGTGTTTAAAGATATAGTTCACCCCCCAAAAAAATACTTATTCTGTCTTCATTTACTCAGTTTTCACTTGTTTAAAGTATAAATGAAATCAAAACCTTAATGATTATGTTAGCTCACATTGCTAGTTTTGTGAACAATTCATCTGTGAATGTCATGAAGAAAAAAATAGTTTGCCCTTGTAAGCTAAAATTTTAATCTGAAAATGCACTTCCTGTTTGTTATCAGTTGAATTCTCAGATTGCGTCTGTCTGAGGTATTGGGCGTGGCTAACATACTTAACCACGCCCCTCCAACTGTCAGTTTCACAAAGAACAAAAATGGTGAGGATGAGGTATCTGTGGTGTTTAAACTATACCGTGGCCTTTGGGGAAGCCCATTTTTTTCTAGGGGCGTATTTAGGTAAATTTAACCTGCAGAATGCCAGTTTAGCCAGTTATAATTCAGCACTCCGGGTTGCCTTGTTGGAAAACAGCATATTTCATTCATTCATTCAGAAAAGCTCTGAAAGCATGCGTCCGTGACCGAAAATGCAACCTCTGGTGGACAGTATCAGACATCGAAATGAGACAGATTCAGTTCCACATGAGGTTATTAATTAGCAAATGATATAAATATTACGTCTGTAAACATTAGGTGAGCAGGTTACATTGTAATCTCGTGTCCTAACAACACGCAAACAGCAGTTTGGCTGTTTGCACCAGACGAAACATGACAGAAATATAAATACAGCCTTTCAGAAGCACAGAATATGCACTTTAGCTCTGAATAAAACACACAAGGCTTACCTGAGGTGCACTGTCATAGGTTTCAGCTGTGAGAAATAGAAGCCGTTTCTAATATATCAATTCGAGATGTTGGTTAGAACTAAAACTCCTTTTAATATGTAAAATATTCCATCTATCGTGTGTCATTGCTTTTATTTAGAACACAGTTTAAATCACTCGCTACTGTACTCAATCTGGCATCCCACTTGTGCGTTTATTTTGATCCAGGAGTGCAATACCTACTGTAGTTCAACCACTGAGTGTCAAACTTACATACTGCACCTTTAAAAAAAAAAAAAAAGACAATGACACATGCTATTCTTGTCGTGATCATCAATGTGTGGGTCACTGAGGAGCAAAGTCCATTCATGTTAAAGACTGACAGCCAGATGCTCTCATATGGACGTTGAGACACTGCTTATTCATTTTCTGAAACAAATGATGTGACATTGTGTTTCGTTTTATTTGCTTCATACAGTAGGCCAATACAATGCTAATTTTTTTTAAACAGCGTGACATTGCTGTAAACTTGTCGGACAATTAACTGAAAGCAGGGTAAACTTGACAAAACCCCTTTCAATGGTGTTTTATAGTCTACATCGTTGTGGCAAGGGACTTTCAAGATCAAAGTGCCCCCCCCCCCCCCTCCCATACGAAAAAAAGTGATCCCCCAAAGGTCACGATATAGTTCGATCACTGGCTATAAAACACACAGGATCACTCTTGTAAAACATAATCAGAAACACCATTGAAAGGGGTTCCATTTTCAGCTTAATGGTTGCAGCTTCCGGTTCATGTGGACTTTAAAACCTATTTGGCTTTCTTCTGTTCAACACATAGGAAGATATTTAGAAAAATGCTGTAACCGTTCACTTCCACAGTATTTGTTTGTACTACATCACAGTAGTCACTGGTTAGCGGTTTTCAGCGTTCTTCAGAATATTTTCTTTTGTGTTTAACAGAAGACAGAAACTCGTAAAGGTTTAAAACCACTTGAGGGAGAATTAACAGTGAGTAAATGATCGTTTGTGGATGATCTCTTATGTTTGTGTGGGTTTTTTTCCTTCTCAGATTCTGGCTGGCGAGGTGATGGTGTTTTTCATGAGGGTGGAGGGCACGCAGGAGAAGACAATCGTCACTGCAGACTGCTGTTACTTCAACCCTCTGCTGAGGCGCATCATACGCTTCCTCGGTATGCTACGTCCACATAGGCCTGTCACTGTAATCAATATATCAACTTAGGGTGCAATACTTGGAGATGACCTCAATGATTTTTTGGTGAGGCAATATATATTTACAAATTTACAAATAACGTTAAAGGCATTTTACAATGACATTTACATTCTAGCTCACTGGTGTCAAAGTTTATAATTGGGCATTTACCTAACAGGACATTTAATATTGTATATATAAACGGACATTTACCTTTTTAACATCAAATAATAGAATCTAAATAACCTTAAGAATGATAAGGTATGTATGGCTATTTGCATTATGCTGTTATATAGTCATTATATGATCAGTAGCATAAAATAATCTCAAAATGACAATAATATTGCTTATTGCACAACAATTTCTGTGACAATATACAGCAAAAATTCCGTATCGTGACAGACCTACATCAACATTCACCAGAGATCATCACAATGCTGAATATCATTCAGGACGAGAGCCTGTAAAACTAGAATAAGGATTTCAGGATCTGGATTACATTATAAATGCATCAGAAGCAATAAAGTCTTTTGAATGCTTTAAATTGTGATTGCTGAAAGTTGTCTTTAAGCATTCTACAGTTTATATCAAAATAAAATACTCCTGTAGTGTTAGAAATCTGATTTAAGCATATTAATATTCTAGGCTTTTTCTAAATTATTGCAATTATAAAGAATGGCATGCGTAATAAATAGGCATTTTTATTTACTTATGACCACTAGTGAGTATTGTAGCAATATAAAAAAGTTCAATTGTAATTCATTTATGAATAATAATTTTAACACCAACATTATTAAACTATTTTGAATATTATATAAAAAAGATTTTCTTTGCTTTTTTGTTTTATTTGTGATAATATGATGGCCAATATTATTATTATTATTTATTTTATTATGATTATTTTAAATATGGTGACAATTATTTTTGAAAAAACAATATATGATTGGTATTTGTATTTTTGCATTATTTTATTTGTTTTGTTTAATTTATTTTATTTGCGAATGATGGCCAATAGTATACGTTATGTTATTCTTCATTTAAATTATTTATAGTTAACAATTATTTTACTTCTGATAACTAATAAACATGAGGTCAAGTATTTTAAATATAATTCATTCAAAATACATGGATATGGCCTCTGTGGA
>CAIGQZ010016425.1:1823996-1843140 GCA_903798205.1 Danio tinwini
ATAGATAGATAGATAGATAGATAGATAGATAGATAGATAGATAGATAAAATGGACGGACAGACAGACAGATAGATAGATAAAATGGATGGACGGACGGACGGACAGACAGATAGATAGATAGATAGATAGATAGATAAAATGGATGGATGGACAGACAGACAGATAGATGGATGGATGGATGGATAGATAGATAGATAGATAAAATAAATGGATGGATGGATGGATGGATGGATGGATAGACAGACAGACAGAATAATAGATAAATAGATAGATAGATAGATAGATAGATAGATAGATAGACAGACAGACAGACAGACAGACAGACAGACAGACAGACAGACAGACAGACAGACAGCTGTGTATGTTTTACCTGTTTCTAAAGCTTTTCACCTCTGCTGTTCTCTCAGGGGTCTACACCTTTGGCGTCTTCACCACCACCATCTTTGCGAATGCCGGACAGGTAGTAACAGGAAACCAGACGCCTCACTTCCTGTCGGCGTGCAGACCAAACTACACAGCACTGGGCTGCCATTCAAACCTCCAGTACATCACCGAACGCAAAGCCTGCACCGGAAACCCCCTCATAGTGGCGTCTGCCAGAAAATCCTTCCCCTCCAAGGACGCAGCGCTCAGTGTTTACTCTGCAGTGTACACTGTGGTGAGTTTAGTGAGCCTACAGCTGTTTCAATATCTGAAACATAAACAAAAGAGCACAGCTATGAGCCTGCAGTCTCACAAACACAAATTAATGTGTGCTAACAACACGCAACGTGACAAGATTCTCCACCAGACATAACAGGACAGAAACATTTAAATACCCACCATTAAGAAGTGCAGAAAGGTGCAGTGCACTTCCAGAAAATGAGAGTGAAGTAAAAAAATGCTGTCAATTTACATGCAAGATGGTCTAACGGCGAGTGAATTGAAAGCAAAAGTTTTTTTATTTTTTTATTTAGCACTAAAGTTGCATTGAAATTACAATTAACTCTTCATATTTTACATGTTTATAGTAGTGCTTGTTAAAATGATGTATTTGTGCAGTTCATTAGTGTGTAAAGATTTTTTTTCCTCATAATCTTTAATCAAATATCATAACTTTCTCTCCTCCCTCAAAATGACTTTTCCTCACTTCTGGTCACATGGTCTGCCTTTAGGGTTGAGCTATAAGTTCTTTAGGGCGGGGCTATCAGGGTGTGTTTCGTTTCTGCTATCATTCATCAGCAACACCCATTTTCAAAAATCTAATCAGATCCCAAAAGAAGAATCTAGCACAAATCCTTTTCTCATTTTTGGACTGTTTCAAGTGAATGTACATCACTCATGATCAGTGTTAAGCGCATTCCTTTAAAAGAGTAATTAGTAGGGCCAGATGGAATCTGCGCACATTTTTTGCTGCGGATTTATGCAAAATTATTTTGGGAGTATCATAACTAAAATCTTAATATATGAACTAAAAAGTAATACCTTTTGAACTTATTTGAAAGTATTTAATGTTTACAATGCAAATCCAATTAGATCCACTTTATTTGGTAAACAAATCAAGTCTTCTATATAATATATCTACTAAAAAACAGAAAATATGACTTTACAAACTGTATTGTAAATAAATTATATGAATATATAATATTAGTCAATATATATTAGTCAATAATATTACTGAAATTAATTAAAAAAACTGAATAAATAGAAATGTATGTACATTTACACAAGTAAATAAACAGAATCAATGATGGGCTAAAAATCTGTGGAAATCTGCACGCGCAGATTCTGTGTGGACCTAGTAATTAGTAATAGTTACTAATTACTTCTCAGTAATAGTAACTGAGCTACATGATTATAAAAGTAACTAATTACCAGGGAAAGTAACTGTACTTTCAGAATTTCAAAATCAGTCGGGCAATAAATTGAAAGTGTTGCTCCGTCTTTCTTTCACTTCAATAATATAACTTAAACAGTCCAATAAGGGCGGAGCAAACCATTACAAACAAAAGAGTAGGGGTGAAATCAACAAATGTGCACAACTAAACATGCACTCAAAAATTATTTTTTTTTTTAACTAGTTGAAACTACTTAATTAAAATGAGCTGAATCAACACAATTCTTGAGATTTCATTGGGACAACTTAATTTTTTTTATGTTCAATCCACATAAATTAGTTAAAAGCGTTAAGTTAGCTTAATCGATTTGTGTTGGGACAACATAAATAAATTGTGTGGAACCCTGCATTTTTTACAGTGCATCACCATATGTAAACTGTACATGAATTAGAGCACTATTAATAAATTATTGTAAATCAAATTATGGCTCTTACAGTAACTATTGCGTTACTTTAAAATAAATCTAATTTGTCAAATGACTATAAAATAAATATAAAACATTGTTCACTAATCTACACTATTTTAATGTTGTTGTGGGACAGTGTGAGAGACAACGGCAGCATGTCCTCAATTCTAAATCTAGATTTTATTTTATTTTGTCTGAGTAATGAGTGTTTGCGGTGGAGAAAAAAATTAAGTTTGATTTGCTTTGACATCGTGGCTTTGTGTCCTTTGGTAGCAGAGCTCACGTTATCACCTGTGTGTGACGACGCAAGGTGCATCATTAGATTAGAATTACTCGTCACCGACACAGAGAGACTCTTTTTTTTTTCCCCTGACATAAGTTGCACGATACATAAACATTCTTGCCTTTCACCTTAACAAAAGAAAGTTAGTTGGGTTGTTGGGTTGGCCATCGTTCTGGCTTCTGGTTATCGGTGCGCTTGTGCTTGTGTGTGTGAAGACCCGGCCGCCAACCTCTGATTGGCAAATGATGGAAATGTACTTTATCTAAGCCAATCATCACATTCTCAGTTACATCACGTTCACAGACACACCAATCATCATCACTGGTTGGTTATTTTTTTTTATTTGCTTGTTTATTTACCAGGGACAATACACTTGACATTGTTATACAAAGATAACCGATGTTGCGTACATGGGGCATATAGCATAAAGCTAATTTGCAGCCCTCATCTGTGTCGTATGTGTCTCGGATGAAAACCGCTTCAGTGTTCTCTATAGTAGTGAGCATTTTCTTGTCAGTAACGGTAATGCCATTGTAACAGGGGAAACAGTAACTTATTTGATTACTTGTTACTGAATAAAGTATTATCGGTAGTATTGCCTTTTATTTAGTGACGTTACTCCCATCACCGCTCATGATAGAGGAAAAAATGATCTTCTGTTTCATGGCAATTTTAAGATTTCAGTAGCTAGAACATTAGGTCGTAACCTTCAAGACTGCAATATATTTGCTTAAAAAACATAACCAATGGAAAGATTCAGTTTTCACATGAATGATAATAACGTTTATGTGCTGCTTGTCAATTTTAAGCAGAAAGACGTTCCTGTTTGACTAGATTCACGTGACAGGAACATGCTTTACCAGTTAAGCCTGGTTTACGCTTAAGTAGAGCATTAACAATGAATCTAAGCTGAACTTAGGGTCATTGGTGATTCATCTAAAGTGGCTGTTAGCAGGTTTAGAGTGAAATAGAAGCAAAACTATCAGTCTGTACAACAAAACTGAACATTATTTACTACATTATTACATTTGGTCATTACAATCTGTAGCTCAAGCCTCCTGCTGAATAATGACTTATCTTTATTACCAGACATAATCTGCAGACATTGTTTATATGAACACAGATTAGAGTCCTATATTGCAATTTGAACATGTAAAATATCGTCAGTCAGTTCTTATTTGTTTAGTGAATATTGCATTGTTTAATATAAATGGTTCATCTGTGAACATCATTATTTGTCTTCACAAAAAAAAAACAATGAGGCATTGTTTATTTTTCAGATTTTTATGTAGTGTTGTGATTTTATCTTTTATTTTTATCGGTCTGTGATTGCAGATGTACGTGACGCTGGTGTTCAGGACTAAAGGGACGCGTCTGACCAAACCCACACTCAGTCTGACTCTGCTGTGTCTGGCCATGTTGGTGGGTGTTGTGAGAGTGGCTGAATACCGAAACCACTGGTCAGACGTCCTCGCCGGATTCTTCACCGGTGGAGCCATCGCTGTCTTTCTGGTGAGAACTTAATTAAAAACATTGACATGACATGATAAATGATTGTACAGGCATTTAAACAAATACCTTGGACCACAAAACCAGTAATCAGTGTCAATTCTTTGAGATTTATACATCACCCGAAAGGTAAATAAAGAATTGATGTATGTTAGATTAGGACCGTATATGTCACACATACAATAATTAGAAAATCGATTTCAACTTTTGAGTGCAAAAAGAAATTATTGAGAAAATCAACTTGCCTAAATAAAGTGCTTGTCAATGCACATTACCAATCAAAAATTTAGTTTTGATATACTTACACAGTTTTTTTAATAAAATAAATGCATTACTGTCTTGGTCACCAGCTACACCTCATATCAGCCACTTGCCTGGGTGTGAGGATTTTATTCCCGGCCATCGGGAAGGAGGCGGAGAACTGACAAAATTTAAGAATTTATTAAAGAAAAAACAAACAAACAGACGGCAACTCCTCATGGAGACTGCCGTCGAACTGAAAACAAACACATCGTAAACGTGTTCTGGCCTGGACCTTTGTCATCGTCCTCTGTCGTCACTCCTCCACCTACATTCCAGAGCTCTGCAGGACTCGAGGCCGGTGTGCGCCACAGGTGCTTCTCATTCTCATTCTAGTGCTGGCCTTGTTTCCTTCCTATGGCTCTCGACCCCGCCTCCCTTGCCATGCTGGGGTTGTTGCTATAACAGGGATACAGCTGCAGCTGGAAGTTAATAAGAATTATTTGTATAATTTATTAAATTACCTAATAATTGTATTTTGTTAATACTTACCACGGGCTGCACGGTGGCACAGTGGGTAGCATGCTCGCCTCACAGCAAGAAGGTAATTTGGCTTTTCTGTGTGGAGTTTGCTTGTTCTCTCCGTGTTCGCATGGGTTTCCTCCGGGTCCTTCGATTTTCGCCCACAAGTCCAAAGACATGCACTATTGGTGAATTGGGTAGGCTGTAGTCTATGTGTGTGAATGAATGTGTATGGATGTTTCCCAGTGATGGGTTGCAGCTGGAAGGGCATCCACTGCATAAAACATATGCTGGATAAGTTAGTGGTTTATTCCGCTGTGGCGACCCCAGATTAATAAAGGGACAAAACCGAAAAGAACATGAATGAATGAATAACACTTACCACAACCCCAGCCATAGAAAACAGTAATTATACAGAGTAATGTTTGTATTATTTATTAAATCACCCATTAAATTGTACACCTACCCCCAACCCTAAACCTACCCCTCACAGTAATGTAAAAAAATTGTGTCATAAAAATGATGCTATTTTGATGCAAGTATCCACAGCTGTATCCCATCTAGACTTCGCCTGGACTTCAAATCCCATAATGTTCTGCAACTCACACCTGATGCGTATGGACTTGATTCTGATTACCACTGCACCTGTTCACACTTATCTGCTTTATTTAAAGCATTCACAAGACACACATTGCAAAGTCCTAATTAGTTCTTGCTAACATTTTGCTGAGCATACTTTAGATCCTCATCCCCATTGTCAAGCCCCAGTGTATACCAATTATGTTGTGCTCCTCTGCGAAATTTACAGATTCAGAAGTTTTACCACTAATTTCACTAATGTTGGAATTTAGTCATGCAAATTTTCTATGCTGACCAACAGTTACTTTTAAGTTTTGTTACTATTTGAAACACACACAAAATGTGTGGTATTACTCACAAAATGTCAAAAATCCCATCACAACTTCATCAAATCCCATTGAAACCTTCATCAAAATACTACAATCTCAATTCGCAGTCAAAATTAATAGCCCATTTATATTATTTGTCAAATATTTGCCAAGTGATGTTTTAAAGAGCAAGGAAATTTTTACAGTATTTTCCTTCTGTTGAAAGACATGTATATTAGTTTGGTTGAAATAAAAGCAGTTTTGAAAGTATTAAAACTATTTAATGTTATTAGCCCCCACATTATTTTTTTTTTGATAGTTTACAGAGCAAATCACTGTTGTCAAATCGCTTAATTAACCTTATCTTAATTAATGACTTAATTACCCTAATTTACTTAACCAAATTAACATAGTTAATCTTTTAAATCACACATTAAGCCAAATAGTATCTTGCAAAACAACGAGTACATTATTATATACTGTTAACACAACAAAAACAAAAGAAATTAGATATTAGAAATGAGTTATTACAATTATTATGTTTTAAAATGTGTTGGAAAAATCTTCTCTCCTAAAAGAGCACTTGGAAACTATTTTAAAAACAATTAAAATGATAATTTTATATTTATAACTGTGTTCCCACTGGTGAAGTGTTCAGTTTTTACACTTACAAAGTCCGCCATGTAAATAGCAAATGCGCTATGGTGCGACGCAACTGACTCTTAAAGGGAATTTAAGATAAAACTCTGATGGGTTTATGTTTAAAACACACCCATAACTCATTAAGAGAATAAGCACAACCCTGTTAGACCATGAGGTGAAGAGCATATTTTTCTGTCCTTAAAATAGCAAAAGTGGATTCGGACACGCCCTTAATGCTTTTGCGCCCTGCGCTTTAGACTTTGCGCCTAGACCATTGAAATAGAGCCAAAGGTCCTAACATGTACTTTTAAAATACCAAAATGAATCCTTTTTGAAAAGGTACCGCCCCTTGTCAATTGCCTAATTAACATATTAATCATAATTATTTGAATGAGTTTGATTTTGAATTTATTTAATGGGATAGCCCCTTGAGATGAACCATCTAATTTTCGAGGGGGTCCCTAAGAAGTACATGAATCAAACAGAGTACAACACATCAAGAACAAGCAAATAACCAGCACACTTCAACTGAACCACTTCCCACAATCTAAAGCATAAGCAAACAAAAACATATATTCAATTTGATAAACAAATAAATAATAAACATTTAAATTGGAACCAAAGTTAATAAAATGTACAAGTTGTTTCCAAAAAAGAAAATAAATTAGACCTGAAAAGACTAAACGACTTAATTTTTCACCTCAACTTACATCAGTCAAGCTGACTAAAAATATTAAGTTAAAGTTTGTATAAATACAACAAATTTGTTGACAAATGATAAAAAAATGCCAGATCATGACTGCTTTTTCATATCATTATTTACACTGTACTGAAATCCAAACAATCCATCATTTCCTCCGCTACTGCTTTTCTTTTTTCCTCTCTCTGTCCTCTTTCTCTCTCTCTCTCTCTCTCTCTCTCTCTCTCTCCATCTCCCCAGGTGACATGCGTGATCAACAACTTTCAGCAGACAAAGCCGCCTCCCCCGCCGGTGCGAGTCCAGCGGCCTGAGTCTGTTCTGGGCATGCCAATGGTGGCGCTGCCCTGCGTAGAGAGTCCACTTGAAAAGTTAAGTGGCACTCAGGTAAGGGGTGGGAGCGGGTTAGTAGCAGGGATGCACACATAAAGGGATGGATTACGACCCACCCTGTCCTTCTGTTTTTGACCCAGTGGACCCTAATGTGACTCCCAAGATCCACCCAGCCCTCCTCTTCCTCCCTTTACTAGCATGTCCAAGCTGCACAACCCAAACACCAACCACAACACCCTGCAAATCTGGAGGACTGACGGGCCCTTTGCTTGTCCTTGAAGAGAGACGTTTCTGTTACTGTTATGATAGAGTCACTGAGAAGCCAGAGTGTTTAGAGCTTATTATGTCACTGATTGCTCAAAGGGCTCATGGGAGGTTAAAGTCTTTAAAAAAAAAAGTGGACTGTGTAGCATGTGGAGCTTCAGAAAAGATGGAGTACCCCCACTTCCGGTGTGAGTTTCCCCTTTGTAGGCCACGCTCATCCTCCTCACTTTTGAAAATACTTTGTTTTTTTAGTTTCTCTCTTCCTCACCTCGACCATACAAGTCACCCTCTTTTTCTGCCTCAGTCTTATATTTTATTTTAGTGATGCACTGAAATTTCTGCAGTTTTCAGCTAGTTTTTTCTGCTGAAATGGCTTTGAAGGGTGGAAGTCATTGACCGAAATGGTGTTGTTAAAATTAGTTCTTATCTTATCTAATGACGTGTTTTGTATGTGTTAATGTGTGGTTCGTGTACACAGTGTTACAGAAACTTATTCTGACCTTGGAATAGGAAAAATAACAAAAATTCAAATTTTTGGGAATTTAGCATTTTACAAATGTGACTTTTTCTTGCAGTTCTTAGTCTGAATTAAGAGATAAACTCTGAATTGTGGTGAGAAGTCATATTTGTGAGTTTATATGTAGCATTTGCATGTTTATATCTATAAACTTACAGTTCAGAGTCCTCCATCTTGCAGCTGCAAGCTTAAACAGAATTTCATAAATATTTATTTTAACCATATTAATACATACCAATCTAAATAAAAAAATGTCTGCTAAATAATAATTAATATATATAATAATTAATAATTAATAATGCTAAATAATTTTTTAATTAATATTCACTTTGTTAAAATTTTTAACATCAAAGTTAGCAATGCAAAGATCAAGGTTCCATAATGCAATTCAAAAACGTATAAATACTTAAATCATGAGCTACAGGCAACTGTTTATTAACAGATGTTGTTTACAGTGCACTGTATTGCACATTCAGTGTGCACTCTTAGAAATATAATTGAGAGCATAATTGAGTACACTCCATTTTGAAAATGAATATTTTGATCCATTTCTCAGTGAATATAGGTGCATTTTGGTGCATTTAAACAAAACCGATTTATTAAACAGATATATTTATTAAAATAATATTTTAGTCACCAAACATATTTAGAAATTGAAAGATAATACAATCAAATTCTAGCAAAATATAGCAAAAAAAAAATTACAACCTACAAGTTTTCAACTTTTTTTGCTTCTCTTGATTTTTCCTCTTTTTTTAAATTTGTATTTAATATTTTTCTATAACATATAAATTTGGCTGTACTAGTTTTTAGACTGTTATCATAAGTTGTTTTGTTAGATAAACTCCAGATTTGGCTTCAGTACTGACTAATCTAATGTATATGCACAAATATAATATTGTAGAGCTTCCTATTAAAAATATGAGTTTAAAAGATACATTTGTGAGGGGGATACTTGTATATGCTGAGCACTGTTGGCATAAAAGCAGTCACTGGAGTGGTACCTTTGCACTTTTTAGGAGCTAATATGTGAACATTAGGTCCTAACATGTTCTTTTATAATACCAATACACTGGAAATAAAAGCTTTTAAAAAAAGCGGTAATGGTCCACATCTAAATTTTATCACTTGAGCTAATGAAAAAAAAAAAATTACTTAATATTTTCTATCTCCATGAGAACAATTTTATGTAACATAGTACAAAGCATATTTGTCTTGTTGAAGACAGTCTATTAATTGAAATTCTCTTGTTCTAAACAAGAAGATATAGCTTTAATCAAAACAACAATTTCCATAAAATGTTTATTCATCCAATTACAAATAACTGTAATGGTTTCACATCTAAATTTAATCACCTGTGCTAATGAAAAATAAATCATTTGCCTTAAACAACATGAAGGTACAACGCACATTGAGCTTCTGCTTAATACGCATGCACTGGCCTGTGTGAGTAACCTTCAAATTTTACATTGATTAAAAACAAATATTTCTTAGTTGAGCTCTTAATCCAAAACATTTATATCTATGTTTTGAACATAAAAAATATTACTTGAAAAATAAAATAAATGATATTAAACTTAAATGAAAGATACATTTTTAATCGAATGAAGTACTACTTGAAAATTCTTTTCAGTGTATGAACCCTTTTTGAAACGGTATCGTCCCTTGACAATTGACAAATTAACATATTAATCATAATTATTTGAATGACAATGTTTTTATTAGAACCACTGTTATAATGTTTATATTTCACACCAAGTTGGAGAAGAAACTTAGGTCTGTTCTTAAACATGTAATGTACAATGCAAAATAAATTAGTCAATTGGGAGTTATGGGACCTTGATCTCTATTCTGTCAATGTTTGGTGTTAATTTAACACTGCAATTTAACAAAGTGACGTTTATTGACATTTTTAATAATCTGAATGAATATTTTGTATAAGAAACAATACACAATCAAGTGCCTAAACTAACAGAAAAAGTACTTGTCAGTTTATTACCAGGTTTTTGCACCGTAATTTACAACACTATCCCAGACGATATATTAAATGTCAATAATAAAATGTCAATAAGCTTATTCAAAATTTTCAACATAAAATGTTGGAGGAAATGGCAAGATCGTCAAGGAAATCATACGACATACGAAACATCAGACCTCAAGGAAATGTGTGATGCAATTCAAAAGCATAGAAAAATTGATTTACTCACTCTTTACAATATATAAGTTGCCTTAATTTATGTAATACATACATATACACATTTTGAGGTGCATTGGTTATTAAATCCATTTATTTAATTGGGTAATTATAAAAAACATTCGTGTTTGGCTAAATGAAAGCTTTCAGTTCTCCTGTCATAAATTAATTTCGGTGCATCACTAATTTTATTCTATCCAAACGCAGTTTTCACTTCAAGTCTTGGTTTCTCATCCTTTTTCTCTCTCTCTCTCTCTTTCCCCTCACACACTCTCTCCCCCCCTTACAGACTCCAAGGGGATCTCCATTCACTGAGATCACATGACCATCAGCCTCATCGGTTCCCCGTCCCCCCCGATGTCCTCATACCGTCTCGCTCCATTTCCAGCGAAGTCTAGACCAGCCGTCCCAGCACGCGCACCACTGCGCCGCCCACTCCGCGGGACGCTCCGCCAACATGCAGCGCTCCTACTCCACGCAGGTCTAGATTTCCACACCTCCAACCCCACATCCTCCATACTCCTCCATGCTGCCGATAGGGCCTCCGCAAACCGCTCAAACAAGCACTTTTACAGAGCCAAGATCTCCAACGCCAGACACCACAGGCAGGCGTCCCGGTCTTGCCGGAGAGTTTGTTTGGACTGTGGGTGGAGGATGCCCGCCTGCTCAGACCTCTCGAAACCAACCCGACCTACTTCCTGGGGAACCGATGAAGAAATCTCGATCAGCTTTTGGCCGAATCGAAAAAAAACTTGATTTTTACTGAAAGTGTCAAATGCGTTCGTTCTTATGTACTGTAAATACATTGTGCTTCTTGTTCAAAGCATGTCCGTTTTGAGTCACTTTTTGTTTTTATTGTCTAACACATTGTCACTCCCGACTTGTCACATATTGATGCTCAATCAGGACCCCTTCTCGTCAATTTGTGATGCTCTGGGACCCCCTCCGGTGTCATTTTACAGTCCGCAGCTTCCTCCAATGATTTTGGTTGCATTAAACAGTTTGCATGTGGAGTTGTGACAGTTCAAATTGAGCACTACCGCCGCATGTGACGCCGCCTCGGGACAAAGGAATTAGTAAAATGTTTTTAGGTGTAACAGCAGTTTGCGACAGTGCCGCCAGGGGTCAAAAAGGCACGGGATGTGAACAGAAAATAAGACAGAAATAAACTGTAAAATTGACTGTAAAATGACCAGGGGTGCGTTTCCCAAACAACGACGTAACTCACGGCTGAACTATCATAGTATGATGCATCGTTCTGGAAAAGAATGATGAAGTGACGAGTGTTTCCCAAAACCCGTAGTTTCTCTGTCGCAGATCCATCCTTTGAACTACATTAGTTATAATGTAATACGCCTATAATAATGCTCTAAAAGGGGTGGTAACAACTTATTTAGAGAAGAATCCCATAATTTATTTTTGCAAATAATATTGTTTTACACGCATACGAATTTTAAAAAAATCCAATATTAGTTTTGGTAAAACATGCACTCGCGTTCCATATTAATTGAAAAATATGTAAAGGGCACATATAGAGCATGTTTCCTTTACAAATATTATTGAGAACATTACATATTCTATTCTAAATTAACATAAAATCACTTACAAAAGCTAACTCGTATTCTAATATCATATATAAATCAAATAAATAAATAGTGAGGCAATTTATTAAGAAATAAAATGTAATATTTATTATTTATTAGGAAATGAAAATAATCATACTTTATTAATAATATTAATGATGATGATGATGATTATTATTATTATTAGGATATTGTTTATTTAAATTTTTTTAAGTCTACTTTTACAATTTGACACATGTAAACTACTGCAGAAATGTTCTAACCAACAGGCCCATGTCATATGCAGTACAGATACTTAATAAATAACCTACTATAAATTAAAAGCATTAATGTATGTTATGTTTTTTGTTTTCACAAGCTTTGGAGATGTAACATAAATTCTGCTTTTAAATAATAGGTCACCCATAGCTTTCGCCATAAGCCACGGCTGTGTTCAAAATGACATCAATGTTTTCAAAGTGCACTGCGAAGGGAGCGCAATTGTAAACATAAAGATCGCTAAAACTGAACTGTAAAAATACTTTGAAAGCAAAATTACATCTAAGTGTGATGACTTTAATGCAATTAAAAAAATTATAATTCCAAGTTTAAATGTCACAATGTTCTAAATGAATAGGGCGTAAGGGGGATAACATGGAATAGAACACAGCCAGGAACTATGTTTCTAACTACAGCTCCAGAGACATCGTTGCAAGCATAGAAGTTTGCGACGCAGTTTGCGAATGTTCGTTGGAATGACGGATTTGGGAAACGCCAAATTAGCAAACTATGTGTGTAACGACGCAACTGTAACGACGCAACTGAACGATATCTCAAGCATACAAACATCAGACAGCCACTAGGCTAATCAGAGCTGACCCCAGGCCTGTAAAATGCTCCACAGAGGAAAAGAACACGCACACTCTAAGTACAATCTGTTTCTTACCCAAAGCTGAGTGTACTCTCAGCCGGCTTATTAAAACTGCTTAAAAACAGGTGCAATCTACATACAAACTGGCAGCTGACATACAGTACAAAAGAATTAACTTGAAGAGATTTAACACATAAAATGGCAAATAACTCAGGAAACAGTTGTTTTCAGTTCTTCAAGAGTTCACTCAAGAGGTCTCCATGACCTCTGACCTGGCTGGGTAGATCCTGAGGAAACAAATCATTTGGCATACAGAAAGCAATGACACGCATATTATTCCAATTTTACTCTGTAGTGGGATGATACTAAGGTCATCATATAGTCTAAGCCAGGTCCTGGAGGGCCGGTGTTCTGCAAAGTTTAGTTCCAACCCCATCAGACACACCTGGGCTAGCTAATCAAGCTCTTACTAGGATTTCTAGAAACATTCATGCAGGTGTGTTGAGGCAAGTTAGAGCAAAAATCTGCAGGACACCGGCCCTCCAGGACCGAGTTTGGACACCCCTGGTCTAGACCTTTAAACATTCAACTTTATTAATAATCATAAAGACATAAGAATTTATACGTGTTGCTCCATGCTGGAGCAGACATCCATCAGAAAACCCATGCCATCAATACAGTAGCTGTAAATAAAGATGAAATAACAAAACAAAGCATTATAATTCCTTCATAAATCATTTAAAACTTGTTAACAAGCTTTATTATCATTGTAAACTGATATAAAACAGAAATGTTTTGGAGCACCTATGCTAAACATAGCCACTTTGATCAATATAATGAAGCAGCAGGCCAATAAAGGCTGATTTGTACTTCTACGTCAAGCGCACGCGTATGGTCCGGCACAGCCTTTGCCTGGTCGCAGACCCCTTAATATAGCTGACGAGCACCTCTCAAAAAATGTAACTGCGTCACAATGACGCGTATCGCAATCTCTGTGATTGGTCAGCTTAGTACTGGTGCCTAGTGTGGGCGGTGCTGAGAGCAGTTAGCCCGATGGAGCGAGTGTTTACAAGTGTCGACTCCTGTGAAGGAGCTTCTCCAGGTGGAAACTTTTGTGTTTACCTCATGATTAAAGTTGTTGCACGTCCGCCGGTTCCCTGCCTTTTAATGTGCGAGTTTTAGCTACTTGTACATTAAGGTAGAGCTCAGAAAAAACAAAACACCCGTGAAGAAACTCGACACAGAGGAACATAAAAACCTACTGCCAGCTAGCGTTTCGGAAGTGTTATTGCAGCACAACACAAACAGCACGCAGAAGTGTGAATGCACGGCCACAATCAAGGCAGGCGCCGTGGGTCACGCCTATCACTCGATGCAGAAATATAAATAAAAGTGGAGTTGCATTTATTTATTGCTAAAAACATCCATATAAAGGAGGTACAAATAAGTGGTGTTGCATTCCAAGTCTTGTAAAGTCATACAGTGTCTTAATGCAAAGAACAGAGTATATTATGAGACTTAAATTGATGGAAACGATTCGTCTCATGTTTACTAATATCCTCTGGTTTAAAAAGATGCTCCAGCACATTAACGTGATGCGATTGGTCATGAGACGCAGAGAAAGCCAATAGCATTCGACATCTGAAGTCGACGTGAGATGCTTTTTGGCTGCAATATTGACATTTGTGAAGCGGTACAGCAAATGGAGACAGTGATCATGACATGTTAAATGCTGGATTAGTTGTTGTTCGTTTCGTTAAATGTTAGATTTGTGTTGGGCCAACATGAGGGAAATAGGTAATGTATTATTTTTTTTACAAATTTAAATGGATTGAACATAAACCAATTAAGTTGCCCCCCAAAAAAACTCAAGAAATGTGTTGTTTCAGCTTATTTTATATAAATAGTCTAAACAAACAGCAAGCATAGTTTTTTTTGTTTTTGACTGCCTTGGAAGACTTAGAACATTCATGTATTTTCATTAAATTGTGACTGTAGATGTTTCTTCCTGCTATATCTTGTGCTTAATATTGACATGGTTAGGTTTAGTCCTAGAAGCTGGGTGCTCATAAATGTGTTCATAGTGTAATGGAAATAAAATTGTTTTAACTTTACTTTAGGAAAACTCGCACACCAATAATGGCAAAAAATATTCATGAATGTAATCACAATAAAATTGCTAGTGACTTTTGCATCAGCATATTGATGAATCATTGATTCCAAAAGTTTATCGTGTAAAGCAATGGAAGGAGCCTGTGCGTCATAAAATAACAACGAAGGCATAGCCCAAGTCTCAAAGAGTGACAAGCATGGGTTCTGACTAAGCGTCAATAGAAGTGACGAGTCGGCAGTGAGAATGTGTTGTTTTCAAAGCACTGCAGTGTAATATCAGTGGATTTGTCTTTGTGTCATATTCACTATGCACTTGAGGCAAACTCATCAGCATATGTGGACAATCTGTAAGTGCACATCATGGAAAAAGTGCTCTAAAGTTGGGAGACGTTCTTGATATCATCTCTTATAATGCTTGGATTCATCTGAAGAATTTTGACCAACTTGACCATGGTATTTTTTTATTTATTGTTTTGTTGCTATTAATATTTTATGTCTGGTTTGTGCTCACAAGGATTTCTCCACCAGCTAGATGTAATGCACAGTCTGACATGATGGCCTTTTTATTAGTGTCGCCACAATGCTTTCAGATACCGGATATTCCTGCAGAAAGATTGCGTTCTTCATTTCTCCGAAGAGAAAAGCAAGAGCAGCATTCCATGGCATCAACTGAGCGGCAAAAATGACCTCTGTACTTTTCTGAAGACAAATGCTGTAACTGACAGTCTAGCTAGTTTCCGTCTGGCATATCAAGTAACCTTTTTCCATTTGTATCACTTTGTGTTTACTGAAAGGGTTGGGTAAAAATTCTGACTTTCAATTTACAGTTCAGGTTTTGATGTTGATTTGAGAACGCATGCAGAATCGCAGTATACATTTGAACGTGAGGAAGTAAAAGGTAATTAAATTCACAGAAATTCTGCACACTTTTAACCAGAAAAGCACATTTTGTGATGGATGGATGGATGGATGGATGGATGGATGGATGGATGGATGGATGGATGGATGGATTGATTGATTGATTGAAGGTTGCTAGAGTGTTCTGGATAGTTTGTAGTTGGTTGCCAGAGATTTTATTACTTATTTTATTACTAGGGAGATTAAAAGGTTTGTATTCTTAACTTGGTCACTCGAACCACGTCTTACCCAATTACAAATGTTGGTCTCCTTCCCTGTGTGTTCCCATTAAGTGGGGGTAGGGTACTAGGGTGTTTTCATTGGTTGCATAGACAGTTGCTGAGATTACCTGGGTGTTTGCTATGAAGTTGCTAGAGTAATCTGTGTGGATGCTATGATGTGAGGGTAGGGCTGGGCGATATGGCATAAATGCGATCTCGATAATTATTTTCCATATTGAACGATACTGATATATATTTCGATATAAGTTGTTAATACTTACAGATTTAAAAGAGTACCCCAACAATGACTGAAGCCAGAATAATTAGAGGGTCCATTAAATGACACAACATGTTCGGCTGATAAATTTTCGGTGGCCGAAAGTTCAGTACGTCTCTTATATCAACACACTTCGGATTCCCATTGTTGCACATTTCTGCTATGTGATTGGCTCTTAGATTAATATAGAGTAAAAAAGTACAGAGCTTATCATTGTCATTAACACAAATATTATCACGATACAATATAATATTGGTTATCGGCACAGCCGATCAATATAGTATTATCTTTGTGGCACTGTACAACAATAATTAATATTTTACACTACTGTGAGGGTTAGGTTAGGATCAGGGTAGATGTAAATAAAATACAATTAATGGATAATTTAATAAATTACATAAATAATTCTAGTGGGTTGGGGTAAGGGTGGGTAGCACGATCACCTGGTTCGAGCCCCTGCTGGGTCAGTTGGCATTTCTGTGTGGAGTTTGCATGCTCTCCCCATGTTGGCGTGGGCTTCTGGGTGCTCCGGTTTCCCCCACAGTCCAAAGACATGCGCTAATTGAATAAGCTTAATTGGCCGTAGTGTATGTGTGTGAATGCAAAAGTGTGTGGATGTTTCCCAGTGTTGGGTTGTGGCTAGAAGGGCATCCGCTGCGTAAAACATATGCAGGATAACTTGGTAGTTTATTCCGCTATGGCGACTCCTGATGAATAAAGGGACTAAGCCGAAAAGAAAATGAATGAATGAATAGTTCTAGTTAACTTCCAGCTGTAGCTGTATCCCTTCTAGCAACAACCCCAGGTATAGCGTGTGGTTGCTAGAATAATCGAGATGGTTAAATTAAATATTTCATGTTCAATTCATTTCTCTGGACTAAAAATGTCTTTTCTGAGTAGATCGTCGTTGTTGAATTTCTTTGAATTATTAATTATTAATCAAAATGTTCTTCCTGTCATTCCAATTTAACTCTGTTTTAAATTCACTCCAATGTCCTTGTAAATTAAAAGGGAACCAGTTCTGAATTTTGCACAACCCTGATAAGTAAATGTGTGTGAAAAACCTTTTGACTGTCATTTTTATATACAGTGCTCAGCATATATGAGTACACCCCTCACAGATCTATCTTTTAAATTCATATTTTAATAGGAAGCTCTACAATATTTTATTTGTGCATATACAGTACATTACATTAGTCAGTACTGAAGCCAAATCTGGAGCTTATCTAACAAAACAACTTACGATAATGGTCCAAAAACTAGTACAGCCAAATTTATATTATACAAATTTAAAAAGAGGAAAATCAAAAGCAAAAATTATTGTTAAATGTTGTTTTTTTCAATATTTTGCTTGTATTTAATTGTATTATCTTTTTTGTTTAAATGCACCAAAATACACCTATATTCACTGAAAAATAGATCAAAATATTAACTTTCAAAATGGGGTGTACACAATTATGCTGAGCACTGTAGATGATGTTCGTAAAAAAACCTTGAAATGAAATCATTCCTGCTCTTTGCAAACACAGGATGCCTAATCCAGTGCAAGTGAAACTTTCAAAGCTATCCGAAGACTGGTTAACATCAACCAATAGCCTGCACTGCCTAGGTGACGAGAGCTTAAAATGAAAGTCAGAGTGAAATGATTAATATGAGCATCATCTTCTGTTGGATGAGCATGCACTGATGAATCATTCAGGCAGTGTTTCTCAACCATGTTCCTGGAGTGCCACCAGCACTGCATGTTTTGGACGTTTGCAACGTCTCTGTTGTCTGTCACACCTATTGGAGGCTTTCAGTCTCTGCTAATGAACTGGTGATCTGAATCAGGCGTGTTTGGTTAAGGAGACATGGAAAACGTGCAGAGCTGGTGATCCTCCAGAAACGTGGTTGAGAAACACTGCACTAGGAAGAAAGTAAACAGGATCAAATTGTGAACAATGCCTCAGGCAGCTAAATAAAGCATTGCTCATGTATTCATCTGCTCATGTTTGATCAACTAAGTACAAAAAAATACAAAAGTGTTCTTCATACATATTTTGGTACTGATATATGCTTTTGAGGTACCAATATGGACCCTTTAAGTACAAACATGTACCTTCTGAAAAGGTACCACCCCAGCTCGCTTACCTTTATTTCTGAGAGTGTATAATAATTGATATTTGGTCATTTTTTCTACACAGGGTATGCTCATGAGTGGTGTACATTGCTGTATTTGCTGTATTATAGACCAAAAGTTGTGCACTTCATTTTATAAATCTCTAAATTGGTTGTTTCTGATTTTTTTTATATATATATTTGCTTTAAATCACATTTTTTTTCTAACTCACTGTAAAAGTGTTAACTTAGACTAATTGTTTGGTACTGTATGTAAGCTGTGTATGGCAACTGTGTGTACTATAATCAGGCGAGTGTAAACTCTTCACCTTGTTGCATTCCAGATGGATGAAGATTGTTTGTAACATTAACTGTGACATCGAATCTTTCTCATGCCCCTACAGCCTTTATGTCCCGGCACCAGGTCCAGCCTCTGCCACATTCTGTGCTACGTACAGTTACTGTCTCTGTTGTAAGAGCACCATCTACACATGCTGAACAGACACATTTCAGATCTCTTAAAGGTGAAGTGTGGGATTTCTTTCTTTATTTTTTTTACATTTTATTATATTTGTACCACTGAAAATTGGAGTTAGCTATGTTTCAATCCAAAATGGTCATCTAATGTGTTTAAGGAAACAAAATCAACACTTCCATTTGTGCATTTGATAAAATGTGTTAATCGTGTTTTTTATTTATTTGTCATATACTGTACTATATATATATATATATATA
>CAIGQZ010016425.1:1868947-1908002 GCA_903798205.1 Danio tinwini
ATATATATATATACATACATACATACATACATACATATTCTGAATGTATTTTGCCATGAATATAGCCAACGATGCTGACATGGCGTTAAATATAATATACAGTCCAGCCTCATAACATTAATATGTGTTGTGATACTGTTAATGCTAACTTGATACTGTTTACAAACTAATTTTAAAAAATGAGGGATTGAGGAAACGGGAAGTGCAGTTACTTTTTTTATTGTGTTATTGCGGTTTCTTTGTATTATTAGTGCTGTTTTATTAGTAGTTGATTACTTCAGTGTGTGCTTGAATATTGTCAGGGATTCAGAATGGGGTTGGGAATTTTTTTTAATCAAGTGATCAGTAATATAACTAAAAGATTGTTGTTTAAAATGTGTATCTAATACAGCAAATTCTAAGCTTCACACAGTAGTCACATTGCAACTTTTCGCAATAGTCACATCGCAGGATATGCAGTGCTGAGTCTGTATTATAATGTATCATTTGCATGTGATCTTAAAAACATTCAGGTATACAAAATTGTACATTTTGTAGCTTTAGTAATGATCAAATTTATTGAATTATTTGAGTTTTTATTATTCAATTACTGGATTGTATTTACCTATGCTTTTAATTTGTTAGATTTGTATGCATATGCACTCCCCCACAAAATCATCCTGGCGCTTGTTTGGGAAAAACCATCGTTAGCCAACTAAGGTCGCAAGTTCCATCTTTACAAACATAGTTCATTGTAGTGTTTCCTAAATTCATCGTTCCAACAAACATTCACAAACTGCATTGCAGATCTGCGACAGAGAAACACTTGTTACATCCTTGTTCTTTTCCCAAACGATGCATCATACTATGATAGTTCAGCTGCAAGTTATGACGTTGTTTGGGAAACGCATCCCTGTATGATGTAAAATTAGAAATTCTTTCCAAATAGAGATCTCTTATTCTGCGATATATATTGCGATATCGGATTTCTCTAATGTCGTGCAGCCCTATAATATGCAGTAAGAGTAGTATTACTTTTAAAAGTAATTTAATGAGATTAGGGCCCAATCCCAATTCAATTTGTTTACCCCTACCTCGTCCCCTTGGCCCTTGAAACAGAATGTAAAGGGGAAGAGCTTCAAATTTTACCTCTTAGGAATGGGACACCACTACAACATCTGCACACGTCATCATATGTCATTACGTTCTTGTACTTCATATGATAGTTGCGTTATGTATTTATCTTCAGGAAATCACCGAAGGCAACGATACCATGTTATCATAACAATATAATGTGGCAGTAAGCTCATAACTGTACTAGGCATGGGACGATAACCGGTTTCAAGGTATACCAGTGTTTGGAGTCAAGATATTAAAATCGCAAAAATATTTTGTTATACCTTTTCTAACGTATGTTTTTTTTATGTGTTGTAAGGAAATCTGTGTTTTTGAAGCTATTGACGATAGTTGAAGTCAACTGTTTATTTTAATTATGTAGCCGGACATGTTTACTGTTCCAAAATGATATAAATATTTCCTAAAATGTAATATATTGTATTAAATGGGGAAAAAGTTGTTTTTTACTAAGAAATTTAAAAAGAAATAATTTTACAGCAGTAAATACGATACCATGATATTTTTATGCAAGGTTATCATACCATCAGAAACCTATTCTGGCCCATGCCTAAACTGTTCAGTGCGTTTACACATTTACATATTCATCAACACAAGAAAACAACACTAACGTTATACCAGACACTGTAAAAGTTATTCCCAGCCACTAGACTTCTCTGATAGAGCAGTCGAGTGCCATCGAGAGACAGAATGTTTTGGGACTACTATACAGGAGTTATTATTATGGATTATATTATTATATATTTTTTATATATATTTTTTAAAGCATGACGGTAAAACGCAAACGTCATTATGAGTGTATTAAAACATATGCTTGTTTGTTGTACAAATTTGTAATACTGAAAAAAAAAATACTAATTTGTGCATCTTCTGACTTCTGTGTGCAGCCATGCTGCTGTTGCAGATGGTGTATTCTGGGAAATTTTCATACCCCTTGGTTTCAAGTGAGATCCTGGAGAATCTATGTTTCAAGGGCTATCTAGCCCTTCCCCTTAGCCCTACGCCTTCAAGCTAAATAGATTTGGGACTAGGGCTGTTTGATTTGGGGGAAAATATATATTTGCGATTATTTTTATAATTTTTTATCACAGATATCGCGTTTTCTGCTTAATTTGCAATTTATTTTTGTAGTCAAGCTTCAGCTCAATATTCTGTATCGTAGCTTATTACTGCTAAAATGCAGTGAGTGTTAATTAAAAAAAGGAACTGAAAGATAACTAACTCCAACTTCTATTCAAATTAGTTTATAATTATTCAGAAATTAAACACTATTTTTTCTCCAGAGCAAACAGTAGTGATTTAAGGCGTTGGTTATCTCCTGCGGCCTTTGTGATGTTTTTTCATATGGTGTAACAGCTGCAAACAACTCTGAAATTGTACTTTGGGCTGTTGCTTGCTACTAGATTGAGTATTGTTGGCAGTACTTTTAGTTGACTTTTTAGCAAGACACTCCTCATATAACCATCTGTGGTGCTTTTTTTAAGGTGCTGGTTGTTGTATTTTCTTGTTCTGTTGCAACATATCTGTGACAACTCTTCCAAATTAGTTTTTGTTTGGTGTCTGTGACTTTGAAACCAAAATATTCCCATATTACCGACATGCTATTTTTCTTTGATATGAATTTGTCTATTAATGTTTCTGAAGTGGCAGACGCCATCATTCCACTTGTCCACGCTTTCCTGTTTGTTTGTTTTATTGTGGGCTTTCCACAATTCGGTTGTGCAATTCTGATTGGGCAGAACGAAAATGTGCTCACTCAATTGGCTAGTAAGACTGTCACACACAGATGGCAGTCAAGCGTTTGCTCTGGGTGGGAAAAATTTTATAATACATATATGTTTTATATTGTAGCCTCTTGCGATTCAATTTTGATTAATCGCTCAGCCCTTATTGGGACACCCCTTCACGTGAACGTGCCAAAAAAGGGGGAAGGGGAAGGGCTAAGGCGTAGAAGTGGGATCGGGCTCTCGCTTTTCATTCAAGGTGATATAACTAAAATCCTACATCAGTAAGACGATAGCCTATTAAAGTTATTCATGTTTATTTTTAAGGTATGTTCTGTGAGTCTGGATTAAATTATAAACATTTGAAGCTATTGCTCCTCTTTTTACATTTGAAACATTGACAGTCTTTTTCTTTTTGGACTTTTTGTAAATAGAAGCTTAGTTATGCATTATATAAAAATAATGGTTCCTGCTCTTGCATTCGCCGTCACTCTTTCCCAGCGAGTTAATCTTCTTTCTGGAAAACAATGAACTCCTTTTACAATAAAGCACACAAAATAATAACTTTCCTTTTCAGTCAACTTCTTTCCTCATGAACCGATTAAATCCCAACACATAGTCTTTGTGAAATGAATGAACAGTCAGTCAGAGGCTCGTGTCTGGTAAGAGTTTACCCCATGATGATGATGATGATGATGATGATGCTGTAAATATAATTTACGTAAGTTTGATTCTGCAAGCAGCAGTGTGTGACCGTGTGTTGTGTGGTGTCTCTATGCAGGTGAGAGATGGATATGAGAGAGGTGTATGTGGTGGCCGGCAGCTTCGTTGGTTTCCAGCTCTTCTTCTCCTGCGTCAGTCCCGTTCTGTCTTCCAACTTCACGCAGGGTTACGGAAAACTTCCACCAAACAAACTCAACGACTGGAACTCCAGGTATTGCTCACATCTGCTTTAACTAGAGTCGTGGTGGAAATGCATGGATGCTGAACAGTTTAAATGGTAATTGGATAGGTAACTAGATATGTATGGATGAAAGTCAAAATTTTTAGCCATTAGTCCTGTGATTTATTTATTTATTATTATTATTAAGTCTTATTTGTTTTATTTCAGCTAGAATAAAATCAGTTTTTAATATATACAGTAATACTCTCTGTGTGTGGCTTTATTTACTTATGTAATATATGCAAATATAAATTTATTTATTGTTTATATTAATCTCCAACATGGACTCATTTGGAAAATGTACCCTGGTGTACATATTTGAGAATTGAGAAATATGTGCTTGCTGGTATATATTATTGCATTTTATGTGTAAAATGGACGCTACAGAGCAGTACCGCTTACTGGGGTTGGGCTATATTTTACAGTTTGCAATATAGCGGTAAAAATTTGCCCCACTATAAAAAATTTACTTAAAGTAATAATGAAAAAACGATTTATTATTACAGTAGTACAAGTGCGATTAGTTTTGCATGTTTGAGGCTGTTTACAAATACCGATTTACAGACTTACTCCAAATTCAACTCATAACACCAGTCGAGTGTTGAAAATAGCACTTTTTTGTGACCAGACTTTGTTTGATATAACAGAATGAAGAAGAAATCATGCTATTTATGTGATAAAGGCTAGGTCGATTAGCATTGCACTATAAATATACGTGCTAAATGCTTATGAAATACCCAGGATAACTTGAAGAACACAAATAATCCAGATATTGGACAAGCCACAATCGTTTGTTTATTTTCGTCATGACAGTGGATGTCCAGGAGCATTAAAGTGTGTAAATAGAAAATAAAACATGAAAATTTATACTTTTCTCTAAAGATACTGGACTTTTTTTTGTCTCTCAGTGGATGCATATATATAATCATCAAAATTATCAATATCACAATAAATACCAAAAATGATTGTGATATCATTTTAAGTCCACATCACCCATCCTTAATGCTGCCCTTCGTATGGACTGCTTTTCTAGCATGACTGGTTTACTTGGTAGAAAGCAGGGAAAACAAAACCCAAACAAAGCAGCATGAGGTTGCGGTAGATGCACACAGTCGCAATGGCTTTTCTCTTTTGTTGTTTGCTTTTGAAAATGCTATCGGTTGGATTTAGGGAAGGGGGTGAGTGGGTCAGTCAAAATCAAGCTGATATATCATGCACGATGACAAGCCGACCAGTTTCTTACATGGATGTTAATATGCACAGAAATGTATTCAGCGACCTCTGGTGGATTTACGAAAAATAGCACGTATGAGAAAACGTTCCCCTGTAACGCATTTGAGATTGTCAAAAATGTACAAAGCACTCTCTAGTGGATTTGTGAAAACAAAAACTGCAAAAACAGTTTCGGTATGAAGCGCTATAGTTTTATTTAAATGCGGCTGCTGAGCGTGCCTTGAAAGAAGTGCGAGTAAGCTTGGCTGTAAGTTTCTCATTTCCAATGGAGGCGCAATGCACATGTGGGAGCGATGCGTACATGTTGTGAGGAGATTGTAAATTATAAATGATACAGATGTCGCCAGAGTGGCTTTTTGGTTTCTTTTCTTGTGCATCCCAGCCACTAGCTGCCCATCTGAAGGAGTTTTAGCATAGGGGTTAATATAGTCATTCAACTTCACAATTTGTAGTGTTGCACTATGTTTTTGAATAATGATGGCTGGTTCCTTTACTTGAAAGCTCAGATTTGATTATCATAATTTGTGTTGTTTACAGTAATTGAGGTTTACTGTATCATTATTCACACCTTAAAGTTTGCTTTGATTGTTCAGCATTCACACTTTACCATTGCACACACATTGTAACAATTTATTTATCAAGTTGAACACTTTTGACATAACACCAGGGCCGGATTAACCAATGGGCATTAAAGGCACAGGCCCAGGGGCCCGTGCACACTTGGGGCCCCTGCGATGAGGAGGGGGTGAAGGCTGATTTTAGAGTGTCTATTTAGGCTAAGTGCAAATAACGCACCTCGTTGTAATGAGCTAGTTGAGTGCTTCCTGTCAGCGCCGTTTGATCGACAGACAACATAACTAAAGAGCGCAGTAGACAGCAGGTGTGTGTGGCGTAGCTCGTAAAGCACATGAAAATATGTTTTGAGGCGATCGATCATGAACGCGGTTTTAATCCTGCATCTGATAAACACATTTTTCTTTTTTCCCCATTACATATCAGATTGGAAATACATTTATTTTCAATAGAAAGGAAATGTTTTGTTTAAAAACCTAAATAAAATATATAAAATGAGTCACAAGGTATTTAATAAGGATAATAATAATAAATATTCTATAAACCGTTATTTTCCACCTGGTGTTAAATGTTAGCGACATCTTAATATAATTAATCTATTTACAATGTTAGTCGCTCTGCTTCACCCATATTCTCTGACCTCATGGAGAGAGAGAGAGACAGAGAGAGAGACAGAAAAAGCCCCTGAAGAGGAGAGACACAGGAGAGAACTGGTACAGTGTGAGCTTTATAATCAAGTGCTTTTTGCCTACTCTTCTTAATCACGAGGGAGACAGTAGGAATCATTAATCAGTGTGTGATTATGGAAGACTCAGATTCATAAAACTGGATTGGAGAGGTGTTATATCCAAATCATATGCATTATAAGTTTGTAGAAGTTATACATTAAAGAGCCCCTATTACACATTGAAAAGGGTCATATTTCGGTTTTATGGGTCCCCAACAACATACTGATATGTATGCAAGGTCAAAAAACACTTTCATGGTCTTATAATATGCATTTATTTTTACCTAATTATCCCAGCGACTCCCATATGAATCGTTCAGCAATTCATTTGTTCCCAAACCCCTCCTTAGCGTGAAGCTAATCTGCACTGATTGGACTGATGACAGCCTGTTGCGATTGGTCGACAGCGTTCAGCGCGAGACCGTAAAATGCCCAGCCCGGTTTATCAAGCCCCCAGGTTGCCAACATTGGTATAGGATCCGATCGCAGCGGACGCCCGAAATACGCTTCAAAGTAAACTTACTAACACCACAATAAACAGTACCCGGTTCTCAATAGTGTTATTCAGACACCTCAGTGCCGAAAGCAGTGCAGTTAAACACTAGCATATTACTCTCATTAAGTATGACACACATTCAGTTTTAATCCACACAGCAGCAAAAGCTAAACTATTCTGAACCTTGACCGCTGCACGTGTGCAGGATCAGCTAACAGTGGCCATAGCAACGACAAACAGCAGTGGAACCAGCTCACGAAAGCATTTAAATCTGTAAACAAAGCAGCACGCATCGCGTTTTCAACTTGGCATTAGACGCGATATGAGAATATAAAGAGTTACCTGATACAGTACATGCGGTTACAAGTAACAAAACATGTAGATCATTTCTATTTGCAATCATTGCTGTGGCACCTCGTCTGTGAAGTGTTATATGTTCTCAAGGCTTACCAGTAATCTGCTATTCCAAACAATCACATCCCCAGCAGGGAGGTTGTAGCATCCTCTGGCCTCTGACAAGCTATCTCTGCGGGCTCCCGCTCTCCCTTCGCAAGCCTTTTCAGTGCTGCTCACCAGCCCGAAGCCCAGCGTGCAGCAGCCTGCTGGTGTACCTAATAATTTGTCCTTATTTAGCCTGCACCCCTGGTGTATTGTCTGTCCATTACAAGATGGAATCAGAAACTAATGCATGAGCTCTGTAGTGATAAATGGCCCATTATAAGCATGCAGATTTCTGAACGACTCCTTTCCCTCACATTTCCAATAATATCCAGGTAAACACAGCGTCTTCATGAGCGTCTTGCTGCTGTGTTAGTGGGCGGGGCCGCAGGTTTGAATTTTGTTCTTGAATTTTGAACTCGTTATCGAGAAGATTCATTTAAACCATTATGACTCGACTCTTTTATAGATGAATCAATAGTTTTAAAAACTGTCCACTTTCAGATTTAAGCTTTAGCTGGATATTTCACTTCACTAAGAGCTGTGTTACACACTACATGGAAGGTCATTTTTAAAAACCCATAATAGGGGCTCTTTAAAAATACTTATTATTTTTACTTTATATTTTTACTATACTTTATTATGAAGAGATGAGATATTTAGTTTAAATCTTTTTGTTTTGACTGTTAAATCTATTTGCCTTAGCAATGTTGGTAAATAAAAATTTAAGTGGTTAAATAAAAAAATCCTAATATTCCTAAATATGTTGTTAAAAATATTCAATAATTATCGATATTGAATGATACGAAACATGATATCGTGATAATGTTTTTCGCCTAGCCCTATATGAGACTTTATTTTTTACCAAACAAGTGGATCTAACTAGATTAGTATTCCATTGTTAAACTTTAATATAATAATATGTAGATATTTTTTTAATATCATATTTCTTTTTAATATTATATTTCTTAAGTTTTTAGTTGATGTACTCTCAAATTTATTCTTTTGTTTGTAACTTTTTTCCAAATTTTCAACATGCATTTTGATGTTGCAGTATATGCGTGTATCTGGCACAAGCGACGTCCAGTGATCTCTGTACTGAAATTGTGCAATGTCAGTTTGGTCTAATCACCTTTCCTCTTCGTAATCTCTTGAACCTGGTTAACTTTGACCGTACACCGATGAGTTAAGAAGATATCGCTTAATGTATGATATTTTAAATGGTTATGTAATATATCAGAGTTTAAACGCAGAATTGTTTCGAGAAGATGCTTAATACCCTGCTGCTGCTTGTTTTGACATCCTGGATTGCTTTAAAAGTTATGACCAGTCATTAAAACTGATATGATATTCTGTCAGCAAATCTAATTCCTTTAACAATGTAATATCAGCACCGAGCACACAATTAATTTCGCTAATTGCTCACACTGACTGGAGAAATGCAGATGCAGCTTTTCTTTATTCCATATAGTAACAATATCATTTTTGAGAGTATTCCACTGCTTTTTAGTGGTGCCATAGCATATTTGTTATTTATAGTATGTTTTGGAGCACACAAGACAGTCTCACAGGATTTTAGCAGTGGTGCAATGGCACTTGAGATTACAAATGTGCATGATTTATGTGTCATCACATAATTGGTCATTCTAAAGTGCAAAAGATTTTTCCGGCAAAATCACGAAGGGACTGACAAGAGTTTTGCACAGAATATATAGTATATCTACACAAATCTTTAAAAACTCCACTTCAGTAATGAAATGTTTTTAATTCAATAAAGAATAAGCCTAATGTGTACATTGGATGTTATTGAGTAGTTCAGTTGTGAAGTGTTTCCTGCTAAACTTGCCAAACTCTATTGTATTCCCAAGATTTCGATCAATGATCTTTATGAATTGTTGGTGTTTTTGGTTGATGTGCTGTCAAAGGGTGAACCGTTTCTTGGGGCGTTTCTCAACATGCAGATAACAGATACAAAGGTCTGCAGTCCACAAACAATGTTCAGGTATTTAAATCAATCAGGCCTGTAAACGCCACACTAATGGATCAAATCAAACTAGTTGTTCTTGGACTGTCAGCTATCTGAGAGAGATATCATTACTTGCTGCCTCAGCAACATGTAATCAGTGTGTTATTCCTGAGGCCTGTTTCCACATTGTGCAAACTGTACAATGACTTTGCAGAGGATTCACTATTTCAAAGTAAATACCACTTCTCAGTCTGTTGATTTTGAAATGTTTTTTAGTTATCATCAACGTAAAAAAGTTATTTCCAAAAACATTACAATTACCAAACCTGCATCTAACCTGTTTTAATAATATGTTTATGTGTTATGAAATTATATGATCAAGGCCATATGAACGGTTTGCAGTTGTTAAGACTTTAAGCACAGGAAGCCGTTGGGTTTCGTCAGTCCAACTAGTTGGTTTGGTGTGCTCCACATGTTGCTTCTCATTGGGTTAACACAGTGTTTCTCAGTTCAGGTCCATGTCCCAAAATGCAAGTGTGACGTAGTGAAGTGATGTAGCAAGTAAACAAGTCAAGAAGGAACACAATTAGGCAGGCTGTAATTTCGCTACATTTGTCAAATATTTACTATATGGATTATTATATTATTATCATCTCATGAACACTTGATGATGATAATAATTGTGGAACCAACATCACTACCTGCTATACACTTTTTTTTATACACGCATACACTTATTTAACAACACACTTTACATGCCAATTTGCACATAACAGCTGCACATATTATGTTGTATATAGTAATACACCTGTACATATACTTGTCAATTTGTATATTGCATTCACTACTTTTTAAAATATATTTATTATCTGTTTTTTAGTCCTCTGTAATTCTGTTGCACAGTAGAAGCTCTGTCACGAAAACAAATTCCTCGTATGTGTGAACATACCTGGCAATAAAGCTCTTTCTGATTCTCCTTCTGATTCTCTTCTATTAGATTATCAGACATATTTGTAGAAGCGAATCCCCAGCGGTGAATGACAGTTACTATAATAATGGTACTAAACGCTTTGTTTATGATGGAGTATGTGCACACGGACTTTTAATTTTCAGTCAGCCAGCCCAAACGCTTCCGGTAAACTCTCTTTTCTTTACAAAATCATCATGTTTAAGATCTGATTTCTTTCTTTAAAAATAAGTAATCTTCACTGCCTGATAGATATACAATATAAAGTGGGTATCAGACTGGACAAGAAGCAGAAAGGAATTCCATTTTCAGCCGCCATGTCTTTAAATAGCCGGCAGCTAGCTCTCTGCAACTCTTACATGGTCGCCCACTGAAGCTAAGCAGGGCTGTGCCCGTTCAGTACCTGAATGGGAGACCACATGGGAAAGCCAGGTTGCTGCCGGAGGTGGTGTTAGTGAGGCCAGCAGGGGGCCAGCCTAATGCCCTAGTATAGCGAAGGGGACTCTATACTGCTCAGTGAGCGCCATTTTTCGGATGAGACATTAAACCGAGGTCCTGACTCCCAGGATGTCCTCAGAAAAAGAGTAGGGGTTTAACCCCGGCATCCTGGCCAAATCTGCCCACTGGCCTCTGTCCATCATGGCCTCCTAACCCTCCCCATATCATAATTGGCTTCATCACGGTCTCCTCTCCACCAATCAGCTGATGTGTGGTGTGCGGTCTGGCGCAAAATGGCTGCCGTCGCGTCATCCAGGTGGATGCTGCACACTGGTGGTGGATGAGGAGATCCCAATGTCTAAAGCGATTTGAGTGCCCAGAAAGCGCTATATAAATGTAAGGAATTATTGTTATTGTTTAAAATATGACAGTTTATTTTACACTAGTGTTTTCAGTGGAGTTTCTGCGCTATCCTGCTGCCACTGATGATGCTTACATGGTTTATCATGTCGTTTTATGCTTGAACAGCTAAATAAATGCTTACGTTTAATTAACGTATTCAATTTTTATAACAGTATGATGTCGATGTGCCGTAAAAGGAACCTTTTGTATAATCCCATAAGCCTTTCACCAGAAGAAGTTTACGGCTGACTGAAAAACACTAGCTGTGCGTATAGCCCATTCGCACATGTGCGTCAGAAGTTTTAGTTTCCCAATGTAAACAAGGAAACAGATACTGCCCAGAACAGGCACAGAACAAGCGTTCTCATTTCAGTCAGCTTTCATCCGTTTGGTGTGTTCACGTGCAGCTTTTTGGTCCAGAAGGTATAATGCACAAGGCAACAATACAGTTAGGTTTCGCTGTTACTAGCTGTTTGGCGTTGGCTCGACGTGTACCGGCCTTTAAAGGTCCAATGAAGTGCTTTTAAAATGTGCAATCAATGTTTGACGTAATCTCAACTGAAACATAAAGACATGGAAGGGGTAAATCCTCCCCTTTATTAATAAAACAGTCAATAGATATCTCTGCCAGTGAGAGTGGTTGAGCTCATAAGCATCAAATGAAAAGCAAATGTGAAGCGTCTTGAAGGGGGCGGGGCATGTCAGATACTAGAGAGCATTTGATTGGTCAGAAGATTTGATGATAAACTGAAGTATGAGATGACATGAATAAAGATATATTCTCATTTAGAATATATATTCCGGGGTGTCAAAATTAATTGTTTCTTCTGTGCACCGTGATGCAGACAATTCAGTATCAGTTTAGTAATAATCATAACGGGTTATTACGTACTGATCTTATTTATCTCCTATGCGCTATGTCGCAGTAGAATACTATAACAAAGGAGGCGAGCGCGAGTAAATAAAATCTACTACTACTTAAAAAGTAGACAATTGTGCACAATTCACTGCTCGTGAGTTTGTTGGACAGTCTTTTACTGACACTAAAGAAGGTACAGCACGAGCCGCTATTTGACTACTAGGGAAAAATACTGTAAAAATCTATCTCTGCCCCCCAGCCCCTCTCTCTCTCTCTCTTTTGACATGACCCTCTAGCATGTTCGTGTGGTAACTTTTCCTCTCTTCTCGGATGTTAAAGCGATATTTGTGGATCCAGACACGAGCGTGTGATAACCGCATATTATGCTCATATAGACTGTAACCTTATCCGTGAACATCGCTTCCATTTTTAGAGCTAAGCGCAGCCCTTTCTGTTGAGCAGGTAAAGACAATGACCAATCATACGTGTGTAAGAAATCGCTTGACAGTGCACAAAAAGCAAGCGGACTAATATTTACTTTAGTTTATTTGCTGTAAATGCTCGTGTTGTCTTCTGTGCATGTACTGGAGTTTAGTCTAAATCTTTCAAAAAGAGTGTTTTCTTTGAGCAAGTAAAATTAAAGCTACAGTTCATATATCTGACTGTTTGTATTAAAAGAAAAAATTGTATTACAAGTAATATAAAATATTAATATATTTATAGATTCTAATACAATTTTTTTTTTCTGTTGTGAAGAAAAATCTAATTGTGTATAGAAAGCATCATCGATGCACCGAGATATCGAATTAAACCAAATCGAAGCCTTAATAATCGTAACTAAACCGAACCGTGAGGCCAGTGTAGGTTCACACCCCTAATATATTAACATCCAAATCTTGCAGTTTGTCACTTTTGCCCAAATGGATCAACATTTTTTGACATCAAGTGCACATTTTGCTTAATTCAAGGAAATTAACTTTTTTTTTTTTTTTTTTTTTTCATAGGCAGAAAATTCTGCCCATCTTTGTCATTCAAAACTTGCTTTGCCTTTTTTTCTGGTTTAATAGCACTAATTACACATGACAAATTCATTAAATTCTTTAATTTCTTTTGTAATTTAATTCAATAATTTGCAACTCTAAAATCCTAATTTAAATTGCATACTGATTGCAGCCAATTTACTTTTTACTTGACTATTTTTTAGGTTTATGCCTTAAATGTTTGTTGTTTTTATGTCCTCAGGTTGGTGTCCACTGTCCATGCATTAATTGTGGGACTGTTCTGTCTCTACATCCTCTGGTATGACGATGCCGTAAATGAAGAACCCGTCTGGTAAGATGCAGAGAGTTTACAAACCGAGCGTCTTTACTGTACACCCCCATGTACTGTCATTGTGATAGTTTTCCATTTCTCGCCTTTTGAAAGCCAAACTTGCATGTAAAACTCCTATTTTTGAATCCATAACACACCACAGGAATCAAAGAAATCAAACCCACAGTTAGTATAGCAGTCAATAAGGAAGTTCAAACTTCCCTTTATCTAGTGAGGTTTTGATTGAAACCTTTGCTCTGTCCTCTAGTCGCCATTGCACAGAACTGCCGTCTCATTTGTCTTGTCTTTTATTTTTCTTTTCTTCTGTCCCTCTCTTTAATCTTTCCGTTTCTGCCTGCTGCCTGTTTGGTCTGCATCTTTGCATCCTGAAGGGGAAGAATGGTAATTTGTCTTTAGTGGTCGTCTCCTTCTCTGTCCTCCATCGCTCTGCTCCAAAGCCCAGCAAACTGCCTAGCAAAACAGGAGCATTGCACACAGTTTTTATGAACAACGCAAAACTCATAATGCGTTTAACATCAATAACAACTGAACCAAAACCCATCACAAATGATCATTTAGTTTGGGTCTAACTTTGCATCATTTGAATAGCTCAATGTTAATTGTGTATTGAATTTGTATGATTCATGTACAGGAATCTGTGTGATTTATATTTATGCTACATGTGAAATTGGTGGTTTTGTCAAATAGGCGGCTCAATAGGTTTTGAAACAGAGCACATATCTCCTTTTCATTTTACTTTTATATTCATATCTTCTTTTGGCATTTTCCTTTAGGAAATTTTAATCGAGTTTTAGTATGTCTGCCTAGTTTTTATTCATGTTTTGTTTTAGTTTGAGCTATTGCAATTTGTCATATATTGAATTTTTTTTTGGTCAGAAAAATAAATAAATTACAATGATTGCAATGTACGGGGAAATAGTATTTAATTTAAATATTTATTGCATTATTATTTTGAAGGCTATGTAAAGCCAACAGTATTTGTTATTCCACAAAGTAAGTTTGCTATGTAAAAAAAGTAATAATTATATTAAATAATTAAGCAGTAAGCCTCCGCTCTGGTGTGCCTAACAACTTCCCTTACCCGTTTTAAATTCACTGTAAACCACTGCTTCACTGTGGTAAATGCTTTATAAAGCATAGCAAGGTTTCACAAGGTTCAACTAAGCAAATAAACAGTTTGTACTGGTAGCAGAAAGGTTTATTGTACGTTAATAGAGTATTTTATAATGGATTCCAATCAAAATCATGGACCTGAATGATACTTTTTGCTTTTACTTTACTTTTACTTTACTTGTTAACTTTTACTTTACTTAATTTTACTTTGCTTTATTGTCTGCACAGAAGTTCATGTTTGACACTGGCATATAATATACAATTACATTCTTTAACATACAATACAGTTGTGTATAATAATGTAATTAGTTACATCCAGAATAGCATTTTCCCCCAGTTTCTCTTTTACTTTTTTTTTCTTTCCCCTTTCCCATCACTTCCTGCTTTGCTCATCTGTGAGGTTCAACTCATTCAGAGGGAGAAGTGTATAGTGTGTGTTTTCTAGTGTCTCTCTCTTCTCGCTCTCTCAGATCAGAGAGTTTTAATCTTGCCAACAAGGCGCCTTTTAAACGGGGAACAACGGATTCTTCTCTGGGGGATCATGTGACCAGACCCCCTCTCCTCTGTCCTTTCTCAGTCTGTAAAGCACCCCAAAACACAGAAAAAGAGTATTAGAGAGAGGAGAGGGGAGATTCTGGGGAATCTTCATTTCTATCATTTTTCATCCCTTATCTCAGTGCAAAAACAGTGTCATTCTGTGATACGGGTGCCTTTAAGTGTTTATACAGTGACTGTCACAAGTTTTGAAGGTTGTTTCGTTTTAAAAACTAAAGTGCTTGTGTGTTTTTATATTGAATAAGTCTGAACAATATATCGATATCGATATTGCAATGTGTGTATCTGCAATAGTCACATCGCAAGATTAGATGGTTTATTAAAGATTAAAAGATAAAGATATTATTACATATTACTTTTATATTATTGTATAAAATTATTTATACAATAATGACCATGTTATTTTACATTTGATTGTTCAATTTTAGACTGCCTGGAAAGCAATAAAGCACTGTTTATTTAACTTTTATTTTTGCTCTGTCATATTTATATATGCTTGCAATTTATTATAGTTTATGCAGATACACTATGGAGCCAGATCAGTCTCAAAAATAATATATTTACAAAATATCACTCATACATCCACAAGTCACATTTACAAAATCCAATTCAAAAGTTCAAAACAGGATTAAAAAAAAAACACAAATCCAATCTGTAACTTTAAAACATGATTTGTAAATTCAAATATCCAACTCGTGAATTCAAAACACGTTTAAAAATTACCCAAATCCAATTTGTAAGTTCAAAATACAATTTGTAAACACACAAATGTAATTCGTTAGTTCAAAACACGATTCATAATTATGCAAATCCTATTTATGAGTTCAAAACACGATTCAAAAATATGCTAATCCAATTTATGAGTTCAAAACACGATTTGTAAATACATAAATCCAATTTGTAAGTTTAAAACATGATTCAAAAATAGACAAATCCAATTCATTCAAAACACGATTCGAATATACACAAATCCAATTTGTTAATTCAAAACACAATAAAAAAATATGCAAATCTAATTTGTAAATTCAAAATTCATAAATGCACTAATACAGTTCATAAATTCAAAACCCAATTCAAAATGCACACAAATCTAATTCATTTGGCAAAAATATTTATGATTTTCACTTGTGAATTCACAAATTGCATGTTGTATTTATAAATCGTGTTTTGGATTTACAAACTTGATTTTGTAAATGTGAATTGTGCTGTACATGTACAGTATGAGTTTTATTTTGTGAATGTCTTATTTTTGAGACTGATCTGGCTCCATAATGCACTGCATCGAAAAAGACTCAAATCTAGTGAAATAATATTTATATCGCAATAGATATCACAGCAAAACAAAACATTGCAATGTCAGATTTTTCCAATATCGTGCAACCCTATTAAACAATGTAACCGCTTTCATTTTTGCTCTTTTGTTGTCTAGTTGGAAAATTGTTTACAATGGCAGCCGATGCAGTTAAATGTTCTGTGCGGGTTTTGCTGGTCCTTAGTGCAGCTTTTGATACTGTTGATAACTGCACTTTGATTAAGACTTTGATTACTGTACTGTAAAAAAAGATTAGTTACTTTACTTTTTTTATTATTAGTAAAACCTGTTGCCTTAAAAGCAACAAGTTGATTTTACTTCATAAAAACCCCTTGACTTAACTTTGGCTTAGTTTTTTTATTATTAGAAATTTTAGCAGACATTCAATTTTTAAATACAAACCCAAAACCTACATTTTAACAATTAGACATTCAAAAAAAAACAAAAAAAAAAAACAACCAACAGTCATAAAAATACTAATTAATCAAAAATTAAACATGCTTTCCCCCAACCAACCACCCACCAGTGCTATCCAGGGGTAAAAGTACTTGCATATTAGTCACAAGTTTGAAGAAAAGAAATAAAAGGCGACTATTTTTTTAAATAACAAAATCTTGTCTATTAGGGTATACCTGATGTTTTCCAGATGTAATGTACCCATTCACCTTGTCACTCAATTTGAGTTAGAACTTTTTTCCTCCAAAACAAAAGGATATGTTTTTTGGCAGAGACCAACCCATACAAAACAAACTGTTGTTGTACCTTTGGAGGTCTCAACAATTCTTCGGAAACTACAAATATAATTAATATAGGATCTGGTTCATTCCAAATATCTAATGTATCTGAAAAAACTTGTAATATTTTGTTCCAGAAACTCTGTAATGTGGGACACATAACATAGGAATGAGACCGGTTGGAATCTAAAAACTCCATTGATTTAACTTAAGTTTTATAATTATGCACATAGTTGGTTTACTTAATAATTATAAGGCAACAGGTTTACTCTCTTTTGAAGTAGTCAACAATTCGCTTTTTACAGTGTGGGACAGCTCTGGATTGGTTATCCACCTTTCTTGCGGACAGGGGTTTTTCTGTGTCCATAAAAACTCATATGTCTTACTCTGTCCTGTGGTGTGCCTCAAGGTTCTGTCCTTGTCCCTCTCTTGCTTGGTTTGCATATGCTTCCTCTAAGCAAGATTAGAAGTAGTTTTACATTTTTGTCTTATCATATATGCAGATTATGTGCAATTGTGTTTTTCTTTTTGTCCTGAGAGACTAGATAAACTGTCCCTTCTGCAGGATTGTTGTGTCTCCATTTATAAATGGATCGCTGACAACTTTCTGCAACTGAACCCTGATAAATCTGAGATGCTCATCATATTTATTTTGACATTTTCTAAAGTCAGTTTCGAAAGTGTTTTTGAATGGTTTAAAGTTTGTTGGCGACTGCAAGTATATTTTTTAAAACATTTTTATGGCAAGTTATTATTTTTCTTTGTAAAACATTTTAATAAAATGTTTTGCTACAAGTATCTTTGTTATTTTTAAAGTTAATGTTTTTAGAGCAGTTTCTTTGTGTTTTTTTACAGTATTTCTCTAAATATTTAACTGTGAACAGTGTTTGTTTTCTGAACTAAGTGAATTAAAAAAACTTAAGTTGAGTTTTATAATTATGCATATAGTTTGTTTACTCAATAATTGAAAGGCAACAAGTTTACTCTCTTTTTTTTTTTTTTTTTTTTTTTTTTTTTAAGTAAAGTCAACTAATCGCTTTTTACAGTGTGGCCCAGGACAGCTCTGCATTAGTTATTCATCCATCTTGTGAACAGGAGCTTTTTTTGTGTCCATAAGAACTCCTATGCGCTGCGGTGTGCCTCAAAGTTCTGTCCTTGGCCCTCTTTTGTTTGATTTGAATATCCTTACTCTAAGCAAGATTATTATCATTGTTATGCTGATAATGTGCAATTGCATTTTTCTTTTAGTCCCAACAGATAAAATATCCCTTCTGCAAGATTGTTTAATCTGCAACTGAATCCTGATTAATTTAAGATGCTCATAAATATTTTTTTTACATTTTTTAAAGTCTAAAAGTTTGTTGGCGAGTACTATTCTTCTTAAAACATATTTTGCTAACACTTTACAATAAGGTTGCATTATTTAATGTTAGTTAATGCACTTACTAACATGAACAAACAATGAACAATACATTTATTACAGTATTAGTTCGTGTTAGTTAATGTTATTTAATGAAAATACAGACGTTCATTGTTGGTTCATAACTTGCGGTGCATTAATTAATGTTAAAAAGCATGAATAAAAGCATGGATTTTAGTAAATGTGTGTACTATGGTTAATAAATGCTGTACAAGTATTGTTTATAATTAATTCATGCTAGTAAATACATTTACTAATGAAACCTTAAACAAAACATTTATATGATCTATTTTTAATTTATAAAAAAATTAATAATTCTAATATATTATAAATAATTCAAATAACTTTATTTTAACTTTTTAACAATTTAAAAAATTTAAATTCAGCATAATTATTTTGAAACATTTTAAAATATTAGTGTTTAAGATTGTCTATCTTAATTAAATGACTCGAAACATTTTAGTGTTTGGAATGGTCAACATTTTTTACATTTTATATATTAAAATATTATTTCTTACTGTGAATTTTTTTAGAACTTTTATCATTACAATGATGTCTTTCAACATTTGTTATAAATAGTATAAATTAGGGCTGCACAATATATCGTTTCAGCATCAATTTCGCTTTGTACGAATCTGCAATAGTCTCAGGGTTGTAGTTGACCAGGTACAGCAGTTCAGAATTTTTAAGTCATTTTAGTTTAACCTTAATAAAGTGAATGTTTATCAATTGCTTGTGTTTTTAAGTTCAATTCAATTCACTTTTGTTTGTATAGCGCTTATACAATGTAGATTGTGTCAAAGCAGCTTCACATAGAGATTGTAGTAAATTGAAACTGTGTAAATTAAATCCTGTGTAAACATTTTAAGCTAGTTTGCAGCATTTGGCCACCAGGAATTAATACGTTTGTAGCTTTAACAAAGATTAATTGTATTTAATTATTTACACAATGAAGAAAATACAGCTTTATTGTACATTTGATTATTTTATTTTTGTACCTGTATATGGTTAGACTCATTTATTTGTATATTTGCTCTACTGTATTTATCTCTGCTTGTAATTTGTTGATTATATTTTATGCACTCCCCTACAAAATGATCCCAATCAATCTGAAATTATTCATTCCGATATCTTGAGCAAAAATTGCAAATTTTTTAAAAAGTTTTAATTGAATAATTTTATATTAATTTTATACTTTATGCTTTTTTTGTTTGTTAGGTTTAATTTAGGTATTTGTCAGTTTTGACCTGTGTTCTTGTTTTCAAAATTAAAGCTTTCTCTCTTTTTTTTTTTTCTCTTGTCATAGCCTGTCCGAACAGCCGCTGCATGCATGGCTTATAAACATCCAGTTTCAAGCATAGGTAAATTGCATTGTGCACCTCCAGCTGTACGATCAATATAAATATCTGCCCGTCTATAACTAATGCAGTTCAGAGCTGATGGTGCCCGTGTTGGCAGTCTTACAGTTTAGCCATTACTTGTCAAATTTTAGAAGGATCAATTTAACACTAATGTTTCTACGTCCTATTTTCAATATTAGGAAATGCATGTGAAGAAATGTTCTCAATTTCAGATTTAGGCTCTTCTGACTTAAAAAAAAAAATCACAATTTGTTATGCACTTGCAGTTTACTTGCTGAAAGATTTTGTTTGTTTTTGAAGTATGAAATAGTAATTTATTTGGTCACACTTTATTTTAAAGTACAGTTCTTGCTATTAACAAACTGTTAACTAAGACTTTTAGCTCAATAATATCCTAATTTGATGCTTATTTATAGTTATAAAGGTAAAAAATGGTTAGGAATAGGGATGTAGAATAAAAAAAAAATCCTGCAGACTATAGTCTGTATTAGTACTAACAAACAGACAGTATCATAATAATAGGCATGTAATAAGCCACTATTAGTAGTGAGAATTCTTCAATTAAAGTGTTATCCGTTATTTTAATAAGCAGTAGTTGCTATTGTTACTAGCCTATGCATAACCTGAGGGCCTGTCAAATGTGGAATTTGTTTTCATTTGAACCAGGAAATACATTTTTTTAGAGGATTTAAATGTAAAACAATGGAAATGTGTCATGAGAAAGGAATATAAAAAATCTACACTATTTGTACTAGGGCTGCACAATATATCGTTTCAGCATCGATATTGCAATGTGTGTGTCCGCAATAGTCACATCGCAAGATATGCAACGTTGAGTTTGGATTATAATTGCAAAGACTCCACAAATCTCATGTATACTCAATTGTTGATCAAAGTATAACCATAACAAAGTGAAACTCTGCTAGGCATGGGCCGATATAAGATTCTGATGGTATGATAACCTTGGATAAAAGTGTCACAGTTTCACTGTATCACGATATTTTGGTTACTGCTCCAAAATAAGTTTTTTTAATATCTGGGAAAAAAACAATTACTTTTATTCCCCCATTGAACACAATATATTTTATTTTAGGAAACATTTATAATATTTTGAACCAGTAGCTTTTGATGTAGAGGTTCCTTTTTTGTTGACGATACTGTGCCGTAAAAAAAAATTTAATAAAAACATGTAAAAAAAATTAAAAACAAAACCTACGTATACCTTAGGAACGGTATAACAGAAAACTTTGGCGGTTTTAAAACCTTGACTTTTCCAAACCGCAGTATACCTTGAAACCAGTTATAGTCCCATACTTAAACTTGGCATTTGCATGTGTTATAAAGGCATTTCAAGAAAGCGTAAAGCATTCGGGCACAATAATGTAAAGCATTTGTAACTTTAATGCAGAGAAATTTGATTTATTAATACAACGAAGACTATACAGTGTTATTTTACTGTACATTATTACATTTTTGTATCTGAATACTGTTTTACTCTCCGAAAAACCATAAGGAACTGTTTATTTTACTTTTTTTATTTGCTCTATTGTATTGCAGCAAAACAAAATATCGCAATGTCAAATTTTTCCAATATCGTGCAGCCCTAATTTGTACTAATTTCTTGCATTTTTTTTTTTTTTGGCTGTCATTTGTCCTGCGATTTTGAAGTTGTATTATAAAATATGTTTTTTTTCTATAAGTTTATTCATTGGGAATCTACATCAAATAATATACAACACATTTGTCTCATTGATGTTAAATAGTAATAAAACATCAAATCAATAATGTCCGGAAATGAGGCATAAATAGATTAAATGTACAAATAAAGCATAAGATAAATTAAAATAAATTGAGAAAGTAACAAAAAAAGGCATTCATGAAGTTTTATTTTACAATTATGAAGAAAAAAATACTCAAATATTCTCAAAAGAACGCTCATTTGTTTTAATGATTGTTTTGTATCATAAAAGGTCCCATGAAGTGCTTTGAAATATGCATTTTTATTGGGTGTTTGACGTGATTTTAACTGAAATATGAAGAGAGGGTGGGACATAGTATAGCTCCTCCCCTATTATAAAACAGCCAATAGCGTTTTTGTTTTAATGACAGCTCTGCCAGTGAGAGGTGTTAAGCTCAAGAGCATCAAATAAAAAGCATCTTGAAGGGGGCGGGGCATGTCCGATACTAGAGAGCATTTGATTGGTCAAAAGATTTGACGAGAAACTGAAATATTTGATGGCGTGAATAACACCGTTGATCCATTTAGACGGAAGTGAGTACAAGCTTTACATGTTTATATCCGTTTTATATCTTCTAAATGCAAATTTTGTCACTGTTTTGAAGCACACTAGGTTATAGATTTCCTAAAAACTAACAATACTGATACTAACATCTAAAAAACTTTAATTTCATGGCACCTTTAACACCATTACACCTGTTTTTTTTTTCGCTGTTTATTATTGGTCTTTGTCCTGAAGAGTTTCACTCCACGGCAGCCGTATGTTTACTGTTTATAATTTACTGTATCGTTACAGTGACTAAAGACTAAAGTCATTTCATTAGATCCGCCTGTACTGTAAGTCTGGCTGTTGTGTGATTCTCTCCTCTAAGCCAACCTGAAGTCAATTAGATGAGAAGCTGGTCTTAAATGTGCTCATCTCGAGGCTAAAGCTACATCTGTCTCTCTCTCTGTCCAAATGAACTTTAGTCTATTTCCTTTTCTCCACTAAACCAACAAGTTATCTGTGCTCAAGGATGAATAATGTAACCTGATAGTCGAGCAGGTTGAAGGGTAATGTCAGAGCGACTTGTGCCACGTTCAAATCATAAAAGTCCACCAAAGAAATAGATTAGATAACTAAGCACAGGTTGTTTTTAGTTAAATTTGTGTTAAATCTTGTATTGTAGTTTTTTTAATAATAATGTTTTATTCATAAAGCACTTTTCCAAAGTTCAATGTTTTTGTGCTGTAAGTAAATGGCTATATATCATTTTATTTTATCTTATTAGGATTGTTTTATTATTATGATTTGTTTTTAGGCTAGAAATTTTAATTGTAATTTTCTTTTCTGCTGATAGATTTTAACTGTCAATGTCGGATTCTTTATATTTATTAACACTGTATTTCTCTGCTTAATACTCATCGATAAATGGAACATTTTATTTTAGGGTGTTACACATGTTCTTTGTACTTACTATAGTAATTACATTATTTCATGCTACTAACTATAACCCTAGCCTGCATTCTAACCCTATAGCCTTATAGTAAGCCCATTAAACAGGCCACCTCTTTGTTTTCATTTAAATCAGCTCAAAACTTTTTTTTTGACACCTGATTTTACTAACTGGTTATTTTAATGTATGTCTTTTTAGATAGTTAAGCTATATTTTACCTTATATTTTATGACATACTATTATGCTTATTTTGTTGTATATTTCTGTACAGCACTTTGGCTCACTTCTGTTTTTTAATTATGCTCTATAAATAAAGTTGGTAACACTTTATTTTGATTGTCCCTGTTGCACATTTTGTTGACTAAAAATTGCATTGCAACTACATGCCTATTAATTCTCATTTGAGTATCAGCAAAGTCCCTTTAATGGCCTCTGTCAAAAGGCGTACCGAACCGTACCACTTTTCTGTCACCCTTTGCAAAGGGTACCAAAAGGCGGAGCTAGGCGCACAGCTGAACACTATTGGTTTACAGAGATGCGTCATTTGCTCTCGCAACAAGCCAGAATGAAAACAAAGGAACCGCCTTGTTTTAAATACACAGCCGAGACATTACACCCTAATAATATATACAAAATAATGAGCCATGGTCAACCCGAGCTCGAACAAACCTTGTCGTCATCTTGATGAACAGCCACAAAGCGAAGAAGAAGAGCAGATTCTACCCTGCGCTTGTAGTATTTTACGAGCCAGTATAAATCGCGAGCGGTTTTGCTTTCTTGCTTGCGCTCGCGTGCAACTAACTATAGAAATAGTTTGTTATTTCTATATTTGAAATAACAAACTTCTTAAGCTGGTGAAAATAACCTGCGCTTGATTATTGATGTGCTTTTGAAACCCAATCCCTTCAGAAACTGACAAACGCGAGAGTGACGCACAAAAAAAAACATAGGAGAAGCCGGAAAAACAAAGCAGCGAATAATTTTTTCAGCAAACATGAACTTAATGGAGACTGTAAGGGTCTGTATGTGTTCATATATGTTGCATTTATTTATTTATTTTATATAATTGCAGGCGTTACAGTAGGCTATTTTGCACATCATTGATCTGCAGTTATAATCAACTCATGTTCATAGAAAAGTTAGTAATAAACATTTATACACAAGTATTTATGTGTATAAAGCATCTGTTGTGTGAGAAGTGCTTCTCATATGATATGTGAGCGACCTGTACAGCTTTACTTTAGACATTTTCTCGAGCAAAAATGACGTTGACTGAAACTTTCTGTCATACACCACGCCCACCAAAAGAGTACATTGGTACCCTTTTAGCAGTGGAAACGCAAGCCTAATAAAGATGACCCGTATCTTACCGTACTGTACCACTAAGTGGAAACAGGCCATAAGGCAAGTCATTTCACTCTGCGGACATCTTAACACCTCTCGGGCAGTATGCTTGGGCATTCTGTCTGAATGGGGAAACATCAAATTCTCCAAAACTGTTTGCCAAGCTTACAACTACATTATATATTTGAAATCGCTAATAAAAAACAATTGTCTCAGATTCATTTCTAACTGTTTAAATCCAAACAAAATCAGTGTATTTTCAGGTTGCACAAGCTAATTCACATGCACACTAAAAAGCAATAAGATCACGACACTACCTCATTTATGGCCATTCTACACATTATTATCCTCTGGATAATGATCGTCTGATCGCGCTGCTCTTATAAAGTAAACCAACACTTGGTCTTGATATTGGTGGATCTCCTCCAGAAATGACGGTGACTCTTTGTTTACAAGTTGTGGGCGTTTAAGTAGTTGCTGTCATATGATGTGCGTTTGCCAGGACGGACTCTACCTCGCATTCGTGTCATATAGATTACAAAACCAAAAAAAAATGTTGTTTTCAAGTGTAGTCGGTTCATTTAAAAGCACAGATTTCAAGCTTTATGTGAATATATTTTGGACCATCAAAATAAAGTGATAGCATAATGTTTGATATGACATAAAATTTATTACCTTACTGTAAAAAAAGAACACTAACTTATAATAACATGGGTGTCCACGGCGTCTTAAAAAGTAGTTGATAAATCAATGTAAAGAAATTTAAGGCTCTTGAAGTCTTAAATGCTATTTTGCAAGGTATTCAATTTTATGTCATTTTTGATTCTGCAATGTATGGTTGTATGCTAAAGTTTGCCTGAATTAAATCTGTGAATATCAGGATGCTGTGTAGTTTATGAAATCAATGAAATCCTACTATTGGATTTGATACCATGCTGCTTTGTTTACTGCAGTAACCAAGGCAACACAATTGTTTCTGCAGTTCTATAGGCGCCAACCTGCAGAATTGGCTAGATTTAAAAGATTTTTATTCAGTATATGAATAATGTTTTGGATTAATTTCTTTGTAAATATACTGTAAGTTAAAATCTCGCCAGTGTTTCCAGTTGAAAAGTGGTTATAAGGTCGTAAAATGAATAGAAAGAGTCTTAAAAAAGGTCTTGACTTTCACTCTCTGATTCCTGTATATACTCTGAATATGGTTGTATTAGTTAGTGTTAGGTAATGAGGTTTACTGACATGAACAAACATTGAACTATTTATTAGCATTTGTTCATCGTTGTTAATGTTAGTTAATAGTAATAAAGTTGTTCATTGTTAGTTCATGTTAACACATGGTTCATTCACTAATGTTTTGCATAGGGCTGCACAATATATCATTTCAGCATCGATATCGCAATGTCCGCATCCACAATAGTCATACGCAATGTTGAGTCTGAATTACAGTTGACCAAGAACTACAGAATTAAATTTAATTACTGTATTTATATGATTTATGCAAAATCTTTTGTTTAATAATATAGATAAAATATCTAAATTTCAAACCAAAAACAAGATTATTTTGCCCCACTGGCAGATTATCTTATCCCGCTGGCAGATAATTTCGCTTGTTTTGAGGAAAAACTCTTCATTTTGGCTACTGTAGTCTATGCATAATATACCGGGGGAGTGCACGTGGGTCTTCGGTCCTGTCTGATGTGGCGCGCACTCTCATTCCGATACAGCAGAGAGTGACTGTGTAGAACTCCACAGTGCGCGATTCAGAGAGCAGAAATTTGTAATCGCACGACCATGTAGAGACAGAAATTACATGTTGTTGTGTATATTACATACGGCCCTAATATAATGGTGGGGGAAACACTGAATCATGTTCATAGAAAAGTTAGTAATGAACATTTATACAGAAATATTTATATGTATAAAGCATCTGTTTTGTGAGAAGTGCTTCTCATATGATATGTGAACGATCCATACAGCTTTACTGTAGACATTTTCTCGAGTAAAAATGTTGTCTTATTTCTTCTGAAGATGAAAACAAAGCAATATTATTACTTGCTCTAAGACTTTTTTCATATTTGGACTAGAAACGAGACACAAAGTAAAGTATGTACAGCATTTTTTGCATTGTGATTATTCAATTTCTGTCGCTGAGTACTGTTAGACTCCTCAGAAAACCTAGAGCTATTCAAACTATATCGCAATATTTATCACCGAAAAATAAAACATGGCAATATCAGATTTTTTCAATATCCTGCAGACCCAGTAATGCATTCATTAATCATAATTCAACATTTATGAAGGCTGTAAATGTATTCGATCATGATAGTAAATACATTAACTAATGCAACCTTATTGTAAAGTGTAAAATTAATAATACATTTTATTTGGAAAGCACTTTACATTTTAAGTAAAATAGCAAAGTTCTACAAAAAAAATGAAATAAGCTACCAACTATGATTTGTATATAACGATTAAAAACTATTTAAATATTGAAAAAATAAAATGTAGCCTCAATTAAAAAACAGAGTTAATCCTAAGAAATGGCAATATAAAAATGGCTTGAAAATGTATTATTTTAGTCTGTTAACAAAAATGTGTTAGATTCTAATGCGTAAGAGCATTTTTAAAAGGTTTCATGTACAGACGATTACATTATCAGCAAGATCCCTTTCAAATATTTCACACAAAAATAGCTCAAATTAACCCAGACACTTTGGAAATGACTCTGAATTCTACATGACTTGGCATATATTACACACGTTTCTGTAAATTCTGAAATGCGTATGGCACTTTCACATAAAGGCGTTGTTTGTCACTGCATCATTTACTCTAAATCTAGCCACTGAACTTTAACAATAATGTTAACAAAAGCAAAAATGTCACACAACCGCATTTGTTGAAGCAATTATGTTGTTTTTACACAGTTTTGAGCTTTTTGTTAAGCCATGTTTCGCAGGGGTTTTACCCAAATGTTCAGCGCCACGAGTATAACACCCTCTGGGCTACCAAGCCAACTCCGTGAAAGATACTGTTAATATCATCTTAATACTATTATTATTGTTTTATTATTATGATCTATTATACAATATTATTATTATTATTATTATTATTATTATTATTATTATTATTATTTGTATTATTATTTGTATTATTATTATTATTATTACTATTATTGTTTTATTGTCCCTTTATTCTGTCCTCACTCACTTCAGTGTCTCTCTTCCCAAAAGTAGACAGACAGGTTAACTATTTCCAACACATACAGTAAGTGCGTGGGCGAATGTTGATGAATTCACTTTATCGTGAAACCAAGTGAAACTACAGAAAGATGTGTACATATGATGAGCTGTAATAATCGCTATGAAACTAAAACGTGAATATTCAATGCTATCTCAGGCCAGTTTGTAACTGTTTGATTTGGTGACTAATTACGAATTTGCGCAACCTCATTTGTACATTATAGTATGATTTACTCATCCCCCAATGATGGTTGGGTTAAGGGGTGGGGTTTGGTGCAACATCTCCTTTTAAAAATTACATATTTTTGTACGACTGAATTAACCTAGTAGAAAAATTGCATATTTGAAGTTATGATATATAAAATCACATTCTCAGCCATGGTAAATACAAATAAGACAATGCAAACAGGATGAATGGCTTGTACAAATGTTTTTAAATGAGGCAATTGACTGAATTTTACTGTCAGAACGTTTCTGTGCTATAATAAAGCTAAATGACTAGGCATTAAATTATGATTATTAAATATTGATATTAATTATCTGATACAGCACATACCTAATTGTTTTGAGCTTTATCTGGGTTTCTTCATGTCTTAAAATGTTTTATATATATATATATATATATACCTGAATAACAGACATCAGAAATCCAGTTCTGGAATGAGGGGGGGCTAAAGGTGATTTCCAATTATTAAGCAATAGTCTTTTAGCCACCGCCATGCCTTGCATTAAAGACTCTTGCACTGTTTGAGGGAGAGAAGATGTGTTTTGTGAAAATCCAAAGATGGCAAGTTCAGCATCTGGTAAAAAAAAAAGTGTACTATAAGCCTTGGAGTACTAGTCAAATATGTTGGTCCAGAATCTGTTTAGTAAGGGACAGAGCCAAAAGGCATGAGCAACCATGTCCTCTGCTGTCTGCATTTATCGCACATTGGTGAGACAGAAGGAAAGATTTTATGGAGCTTGACTTAAGTGTAGTGTAGACAATGTATGACCTTAAACTGAATCAGTTGGTGTCTACTGTTGACTGAGCATGACTGTATTAAAGTCAAACAATTGTCCCATGTGTCTGCAGAGAATTCGATTCCCAAATCTTTTTCCCAGGCAACTTTAAATCTCGTAGAGGATACTGTAACAAAACTTTCAAATAAACACAAACACATTTAGAAATAAGATGGCTGGAATCAGGGGGGGTTGTAAAGATATCATAAAACACATGTTTTTCTGGACAGAGTTTGAAATTAGGAATTTTGGACTTCCCAAAATGCCTGATTTGCAAATAACGGAAAAAAAAATGTGTATGAGGGAGGTCAAATTTCCCTTAATTGACTTAAGCAAAATGCCCCTCTACATAAAGATGCTTGATAAAACAAACAGTTTTTCCTCCAAACATAATAAGTTTGCAATATTTTTTTTACTCTAAATCATTTAAATATATATATTTTTATGCCCGTCTTTAACCTTAAATCAAAGTCATGGCATGAATTATTGCTTCCACATAATTGAATCAGAATACATTTATGTGGAATGTAAAATAAATAAATTAAGTGTTGTTTTCCCATAAAATAATGTGTATTTATTTATAAAACAAGAACAAATAGCATATTTTAGTTAAGTTTGATTAAGATGGGGAATTGACCCTTCGCTGAGCCACACCCGAAAACCGCCACACACCAATCGTAGCTTAGCAGCTACACGCAGGAGGTCTGTCAAGTTTTCGAGCGAGGGAAACAAGCCAAAGCATTGTGCATATGGATTGTGCAAATCTGATACCCCGGTATCCTAAAAGTTTGGACAGGGTGGTGGAATTTTTTTTTTTTCCTTTCCAAAACCTAAAACCCAAGGGGAGAAATGCCAGTGTGGATCAAGCTGTGTGAGGGGAGCTAAAAGAGTGGGGTTAAGTTGGTTTTGTTTTGATATTCCTGACACATCCAGTGATAGACGTCAATAACTCCCACCACCTCTTTCCCTAAAAAGATCTAAACTGTGTTTCCTACAAAAATACAAAGCAGGTTATGACTCATAGCTGTCTTTTTATATTTTATTTTTTTCTCGATATTATGAGCACTGCTCCATTTAAGCCTTCGCAATAGCTGTAAGAGCGAGCACAATCCAGTCATATTTCCATCTGAGGCACCTAGGTTACCTCTTTTGTGGGTTTTTTTGTGTCCTCAGAATGTGTCTGTAAAGTTTCAGTTTAAAACACATCAGATTATTTATTATAGCTTTCACTAGTTTGTGTTTTATAGCTCTCAACAGATTTTTGCTGTTTTTGTGTACTAAGCCTTTAAGGCTAGTCCTCCCCGTCCACCGTTTCCACGTGCCTGTTAGCGTGCCTCAGTCTCCGCCCTCAGCTGCCTCAGACAACTGACACAGACATAAAGGAAGCAGATCTCACGTAACGTTTGTGAGAAATACTACAGTAAGACCTTTACCAATGAGTATTTGATGCATTTGTTGTGGAGCTGCAGGATGAGTCAAACACAATATTGTTACAAAGTTCACGCGCACACACAGACACACACACAGCACAGACACACACGCACATACATACAGTGCGCGTGTTTAGCTTTGCACGCAAATGTGACAGGATACAGGTTAATATCCACTGCTGTATGGATATCTGTTACGTTAATGTACAAAATAAACCTGATTTAATGTCCACAAACCAGGATTGAAGCGTCTTCTTTTATAATTGTTTCGACACGCGGCTGTGTTGATGAAGTAAAGCTGAAGTAAATGGCTGTAATTCATTACACACATGCACTGTTTTAAAACATTTTAAACTTGTAAAACTCACTCTTGGTCACATTTGATGATGATTGATGATCCTAGCAAACTGAACAGATATTTTATTTACGGTTGATTTGCGCACGTCCTGTCTTGTGGATATGATTAAACATGTTACTACGGAGACATGTTAATACACGGCTGTCAATCAATTTGGTGGGCGGGGGGACTGCACTCCTATGTCAAGTTGCGGTCGGTCTCAAAACCGCTCCAATTAGTGCACCGTTTTTATGTTGTTAAATTGAAAAAAAAAGCACTGGGTGTGTTTATATCACCCTATATTACGGTCTATACACTATACCTACACATATGTCTGTTCAAACAGCTTGAAAAGTAGATTTTTCACCATAGGTGCCCTTTAACTGCAAATTAGAATAGAAAAGGTATAAAAAGCACACAAACATACTGACAGTAATAGGTGTTGTACATTGTTATGGGTCAATGATGCTAATATTTGGCACAACTGCATCAATTTCCCCTTTCTGCATGTTCTTAATTATGTAGAAGCACTGTCTATACATGTTTCCTTGCCGGTTAGTAACCCTATATATTTCATTGCGCAGCAATTAGTCTATCAGACGTTTTGGCTAAAAAAAGAGAAATCATGGTTTAATTAGTTATAATTAGATTATTTTTAAATTTCACCTATCCTGCTAAACTAAGCTGTTGAACGGTAACCTAAAGGCTAACCTAGCTTCAATTTTGATTAAATAATTTTCTAATTAATTTTTTAAATCGTGAATATACATCTGCAATGCATACCGCAGTCCTTTTTTGTCTGGCTTTCTCAGATATCTCCCCTGTTGCCTAAAAATGACTAATAATTATATCCCTGGGAATGTCTGACACCATCGCATACATATTGTAATAGATGTGGCAGGCACGAAAGCTTGACAGGCGTAGCAACAGTAACTAAGGAGGGCGGGGCTTAGCGAAGGGTCAATTAAATATCACTGAGGCCAGTCATAGCAACACTTCAGAATCAGAGCATAAAGCACAAGGGTATCAAGACACGGCCACTTAGCGCCTGTAAACAGAAACTTGCAACGAAACTCCGCCTCCCATCTCTTGATTGGTCCACTGCTGTGGAACTGACAGTGATGAGCTGCACTGTGTGTGAAAGTTGAAGATCTTTAAACTTGAAATGGCATCTAAAAAATGCAGCGCTTCTAAAGGGGTTAGAGGCAAGCATAACGGTCATAAATGTCTATCAAGCGTGTTTACATTGAAAAACAGAGGTGAAGTGCATTCTGTCTGAACGATCCATTCATTGAACACGTCTTTGCTTCTGAAATGCGAGACGCTGCGTTCAGGAATGGGTAAAAAAATAGAACAACATGGTGCGATGTTAACATATTCATTACATTTATAAATTAATTTTATTAATGTGATGTAATAACGGCAATAATGGACCCTTTATGTTATGATAAGCACTTAAAGAGATACATCATATAACTCAGGATATCTTGACAAAGCTGCAATGAGCTATGATATAATGGTAAACAAAACAGTTGTCATGCCAGCTTTCTATAAACAGAAGGTTGCAACGGATAGTCACATCATCTAAAAAAATGAGTCCCTCGTCAAAAACAATAGAATAAAGCTTTTGAGAGGGAGAAACACATTCTGTTTGAGTAATGAATCTCATACTTCAGAAAATCTTAAGTGTTAGCTTGCTAGTCTGTCTGAATGTCTGTCTTTCTGTGTGTGTGTGTTTGTGTAAGAGGCATCCGATGCACACCGGAGCGGCAGTGAGAGTTCAGGTGTTTGTCAGAGAGGTCAGAGGTCAGTGAAGGTGACAGTGCTTAGTCACTAACTGAGCTTCCTCTGTGTGTGTGAGAGTCTGCTGGCACTCATGCTCAGGTCCTCTTACACACACACACACACACACTTCTGCTACTGGACACCTGCTGTCACTGCATATCACTTTCCTGATCGTTTTACAGTCTGTTTTCGGCTGCCTCAGATATTCATCCACCATATGGCGAGCACAAGAGCTTGTTGACTCACTTCTGCTCTTCTCTAGCTCTCAGATGACCCTGGACACTTGTGTGTGATGATTTTCTTTTTTTATCACATGATCATGATGTTGCTGATCAAAAAAAGCTGCAGGGAAATTGACAGGTTTTCATGCACCTGTCAATTTTAGGATTTTGGATTTATATGAAGGATTTTTAGACTAAACAAAACATACAAAATACTCAACATACATAAATATGTTTGTTTTGTTGCATTTTATCAATTACAGTTCAATTAGCTGGCAGCTAGTTCTCTGCAACTCTCACATGGTCGCCCACTGAAGCTAAGCAGGGCTGTGCCCGTTCAGTACCTGGATGGGAGACCACATGGGAAAGCTAGGCCGGAAGTGGTATTAGTGAGGCCAGTATGGGGCGTCCAACCTGCTGTCTGTGTGGGTCCTAATGCCCCAGTAAAGTGACAGGGACTCTATACTGCTCAGTGAGTGCCGTCCTTTGTATGAGATGTTAAACTGAGGTCCTGACTCTCTGTGGTCATCAAAAATCCCAGGATGTCCTTCGTAAAAGAGTAGGGGTTTAACCCCGGCATCCTGGCCAAATCTGCCCACTGGCCTCTGTCCATCATGGCCTCCTAACCCTCCCCATATCATAATTGGCTTCATCACTCTGTCTCCTCTCCACCAATCAGCTGTGTGTGGTATGCGGTCTGGTGCAAAATGGCTGTTGTTGCAAATCACTGGTGCACCATCACTGCACACTGGTGGTGGATGAGGAGATTACAGTAATTACACTCAATATGTTTAGTCATGAGGCCCCATGTCAGCAGCTTGTACATACACCAAAATTCATAGTTTTACTCGTATCTGTATTCATCTGTATTCTGAAGATTTTTTACAGATGGATATATGTATTATATGTTTATATATTTTATTTGACCAAAACTTTATATTTAACTATATGGAAAACATTCATTCTATCGCATGCTTATGCTTTTATTTAGAACATGACTTAAATCAACCTTTAGGCTTGATTGTTAGGCACACTCCTGTTGATGACATCAATCTGGCAACCTGGGCTTGCGTGCGTTTTGAACCAGGCGTACAATACCTAGTCCAACCACTGGGTGTCAAACTTGCATACTGCACCTTTAAGCACTAGAAATGTATAAGACAGAAATGTATACAAATATGCAATAAATCAACGAGGGAATTGTTTATGATGGCTGTTAGTTGTTGATTTTTTTGTTTCACCCTTTCTCCTGCAGTGTCTTGCATAATTTTTTTATTTTGTTTATGCATGTGGTGCTTTTATCCATCGTGACTTGCAATGCATTGACAGGGTGTCCACAGGGTCTTAAAAAGTAATAAAAGTTGATAAATTAATTATGAGAAAATTAAGGCCCTCAAAAGGTATTAAATAGTCTTAATCCCGTTTTTACGAGGTCTTAAATTCTGTTCAAGCGTTGTCCATAATGTTTGATTTCAAAAAAGCATAAATATATTTATTTTACTCTATTTGTTCGGGTGCGTCTGGCCAAGCTCCTCTGTCCGGGTGATGTCATGTAATTTGCGACAAACGCATGAAGGTGATGTGATCCTCACCACATGAAACAAAACCATAGAGCAGGGCTATTCAATTGGCGGCCCGTGGGCCGAACTTGGCGAAATAAAAGGCCGCTATAGTTATGTAGTGATGTGTGTCTGCGCATCGATGGAATTGCTCCTCAGTGTTTGGACTCTCAGTAGTGATTATTAAACCACACTGAACTGAGCTAAACTAAACTGAACTTAAACACTGAAAACTGAACTGACACTGTTTCAATTCACCATAAACTTCCATGTGAAGCTGCTTTGACACAATCTACATTGTATAAGCGCTATACAAATAAAGATGAATCGAATTGAATTGAATTGTTCAATACAGCCTGAGCTGCAGTTGAAGGCTGCGCAGAGCGTGAGTCACCTGACATTAAGCGAGTGAGTGGCTCGAGCAGCCGAAAACATTTGGATACTTAAGCTTAAAGGCTTCTAAACGCCGCATTTTTGTTGCATGTAATGAAACTACTGCAACTAAACAAAGTTATGCCACCTTTGCGCTAGTTTAAAGTTCTGAGCTTATAGCTACACCAAGGCTAATAATAACCACACACACTGGATTAACTATAGCAGCGGGCCGTTCACATATGGCTTCTTTTCCGCATGCAACTTCTTTATTTCCAATATTAGAATATATGCCAATATGCTCGCGCCTTCCAGACGCACTGAGTAGAAAACATCTCACGCCATAGCGGTGAGAGTTGTGCATAGCTTTCAGTGCAATGTAAACAATAGATATGTTAGATGAATTATTACAAATTATTAAAATGATTATGCATGTATGAACGCAGATATGATAACAACCGTTCATTTGAATACTTACCTAATACAGTATAAAGTTTAAATTTACATTATACGTGATAACCATGAAACCATGATTATTCTTCAGACTATATAATCGTACAACTAAAATCTATAATTGTTGCATCCATAATTGTTATGCAGTTCAAAACATAACATATGAATGTGTCTGAATGTAGAAGAAGCCTACTTAAGCAGTGCACTGCTTTGAAATACATTTGAATGTTTGAAAAAATAAAATAAAAAGCCACATTGTACATTGCAGTGATGTTATGTAGTTTCAAAATACAATATATTAACATTTTAATGTAGAAAAATACAACGTGGGTGTCTTAAGGAGCAAAAATACAGCATATGGGCTCTTATATACTGTTGTGTCATCACTCATATTGCAAGTCATATCTCTCCGGCCCCTCATTTGGGATGCTTTTCAAGAACTGGCCCCCATGACAAAGTAATTGAATAGCCCTGCCATAGAGCAAAACAGACAGCAAAATAGGATAATGCAAGTTTGCATACTCCTGGTTGAAGAAAGACGAGTTTAAACAATGGCTGAAACCTGTCGCTGAAAACAACCACATAATTTATTCTTTCAAGGTGTGTTTTTTCCGAGCTTATCTAAGTTCTGTTGCACGGTTGTGCTCCATTTATTTATTTAATTACAACTGTTTATTAGCAACTGTTTATTAAGTTAAAGGTTTGATACTGATTAGAACTTGAAGTGGCGACGAGGTCTTAAAATATTCTGAGAATGTCTTTAAAAAGTCTTAAAGTATTGAAATTTCATTTAGGATTCTTGCATATACCCTGATTGATGCTACCTTTTTTTGATTAGTGTTTGAACGTATAAGCTTTGCATCACTGGGGCTATACACAAATATCTGGCAACCTACAGTTTGTATATTTTGTCTGAGCAAAGTTCTTTGTTAATTTTGTTATTGCTTCATAAGGTGATCTAATCAAACTAATCAGATCTAATCAGATAATCTGTTAATCTGTTATGTTTTTGCAAACACAGACCGAATCGCAGAATTCAGAGTTAAAAAGGAGTTTACTGATTAATGTGCAGTGTTTAAAAATTGGTCATCAAACATGGGTGTACATTTGATCTAATATAATTGTGTGCTATTAGAGTACTATTAGCAACCGTTTATCAACAGCTATGTCTCAGCATCAGAACATTGTAGAGACATGGACTGCGTCCGAAATCGCCTACTACTCAGTAGGTACTGTATTTGAATTTGAGTGTACTACTCGACCATTAGAAAAGTATGTTCTATATGAGTCTATACTATGAGTGTGAGTAGTATGAATGGATCTCGGATGTACTACATCCGCCATTTTGTCATGATCATGTGACCTACCTGCGTCAGTTGCGCCGCTTTACTCCCATTCATGAATTCTCTCACGGTGCATCATGGGATAGTGTAGCATCCATCAGATGTGCACTTCAGAATCTTGCTGGAACTAGTAGGTCATCCAGGAACTTCTCGCAGACTGTTTTTCAAAATTCTATGAATTCTGACATCTCAGCTCGTATACTGATTTTTTTATAGTACGGAAGTATGCGATTTCGCAACCATAGTGATTTGCTCGTTTGACTCATGCTAGCAAACGGGACTTCCTATATGCTACACATGCTAGCAGTGATGATTAGCCAAGTGCTATAACATGCTACAAATGCTTAATAAGCATTAAGATTAGATCAAAAATGTATGTGAGGCTTGCCTAGTAACAACCCAGTGTACCCTAGTAGCTGCCTAGCAACAACCCAAATTACCCTAGCAACTGCATAGCAATAGCCTAGTAATGCCTTAGCAACTGCCTAGCGACCACTCAGAACACCCTCGAAACCACTCAGAACACCATAGCAACCACTTAGAATACCCTAGCAACCGCTCAGAATACCCTAGCAACCACTCAGTAGCAGAAGTCACAGTTATAAATTGTGACAACTATGTGACAAGAATTTGCTACAAGTTATTTATTAGTATAAAATTCTTGAAATTTTATGTTTTAATATTAACAGTAATGGCAACAAAGAACAATAATAATAGTTATTAAAACATTTTTAAGGTATATTACACAATCACACACTTTTTTTTACTCATTTAAACAGTAATTTTATCAGGAATCTACGTTGAGGCCCATGTTTTATTTGATGGTTTTGATTTATCAATCAGTGTTGCCAGACTGTGCAGGTAAAGAATGACAGAATGACATAGGCGGCTAGTCCCAAAACCCCAAATCACCCCCCTCGCCCTCAACTTTAGAATCGGTTAATCGGTTATGATCTCCTAAAGACAAAGACATGCCATCTCCCCCCGACCCCCCCACCCTCCTCAATGTCTTCAATCAGTTATGATTTAGATATGATGAGTTAGCCTCCAGGTTTCTGGGTGGTTGTTTTTGCATCTTGGCGGGTTTTATATAGTTTTGTATAATGTATGCTTAATAAATTCATTTGATTAGTCTTTTTAAATATTAATTAACAAAATATAAAGATTAATATAATGCAGAAAATATCAAGCTTGGTATAAAAATGTACTTTAATTTATGTAAAACAGCATCATATCTATACTGTAAATAATAACTGTTAATTAACAGAATTTAGTGATTCATAAGTGTTAATTTACGGTTGTGAATTGTATTGTGGGATGTCGATCTCTGCTCTGTTGACTTTTCATGTTGAAAATTCAACTCTACAGTTTAACTAAGTGACTTTTATTGGCATTTGGCATTTTTGAAGTAATATAAGATAAATAAATCTGTAAGATAACAGAAAATGTACTGGCGGTTTACTACAAGATTTTTGTACCGTAATATACAACACCAACCCAGACAATATACCACTTTCAACTATTACAAATTATAATAAAAGTAACTTTTTTTAAAAAAGTTAAATGTTGTTGGAAAAAAAAATTAAGGTCCCATAATGCAATTCACAAAAAATAAAAACATGAATCACAAATTATGGAAAACTGCTAATTTATAGATATTTTCTTACAGTGTACCTGTTTTACAAAATTGTTTTATATAATAAACAATTATTAGATCTGCAGTTATATATTTAGCTTATAAGACCCAATTCCAAATATCTGTTATGCAAAAAAAGGTCATGTTTTTCATGCAATTATTATGAGATCTCTCTGTGTTCACCCAGGTGGAATGTGATAAAAATGTATTTTTAGCTGAATATGTATGGAGTTAGCATCAGCTGTAGAGTTGGCAGTGTTGACAGTGGCGTGCAGCCAGTGATATACAGTAATAAAGAGCTTCTGTCAGAAACAGCACCACTCCTTCATGCTTTGTGTGGGTTACACCTTTCAGAAAGGAGCTGTTCATGTTAATCTTAATACAATAACAACATTTTCATAGCTGTCTGACAGCATTTATAATACTGCAGTTTTTTTTTGCCTTTTGTTAAACTCTATCCTTTTTGTCTTTCCTCAGGGGTGATCCTAACCTGGTAAAACTCAATGTGGCCATCACTTGTGGATATTTGTTCTATGGTATGAATCATTGTTTTCTCATGCAAAGTCAAGCACAGATATTTTTGCATTATATTATATTACATAGTTTAATTGTGTTGTGTTTTCTCCTCTTCTTTCAGACCTGTTGCTTCTGGCTTGTAACTGGAGTACGATGGGAGATGTGTTTTTTGTCTGTCACCACTTGGCGGCGCTGTATGCCTATGGATATGTGCTGGTAAATAGCTGGAAATACAGAACACATTTCTGGACACTTATTCTGAATAATGATGAAAAACTTTACATATTTAATAATACATATCTACACTTCATAGATGTTGTCATGCATATTTTAAAAGAGTCTGACACTATATAAAGTGTCTGTTCAACTGTTTATTTTAAGTAGCTGTCATATATTTTTGTGATTATATAAATATATGTGATATATGATTTATATTTATTAATACTAATACCACAGATTGTTTTCCTGAACTATTTTTTTTTTGATAGTAACATTTTTGTTTTAGTTTTTTTAAGGCACTTTCTAGCCTCAACATGCAGTCACTTGCAGTTCATTTAGTTGGTTGGTTAGTTTATCGATTAGTTTATTACATGACAAATTAAGTTGTATAATCCTTATAGAATGATAGATGTTCAGGTGAATAGATGGATATTTAGATAGATGAAGGGGTGTTTGGATGGATGGATAATTATTCAGATGGATATTGAGATAAATATTTGAATAAATGGATATTCATATGGAAGGATTGATGGATATTTGTATAAATCAATGGATTAGATGGATATTCAAGTAGAAGCATGGATATTTCAATGGATGGATATTCAGATAGATTGATGGATGGATATTCAGATAGATGGATGGGTGGATGAATATTCGGACAGATATTCATATAGATGGTTGGATGGACATTAGGATGGATAGATTGATGGATGGATGGA
>CAIGQZ010016425.1:1971248-1981397 GCA_903798205.1 Danio tinwini
GGGTTAGAAATCGTCTGATTTGTTGGTCATACTTGGTTAATGCATGACCAGCCGTGTTCAATCATAATCACGTGATCCTCTCGAAATTAGTTTATAAATAAACTTCACTTAATTTTCACTGCTGAGAGTTCAAACACTGACACATAAATCCATAGATGCGCAGTCCCAAACCATGCAAGCCATTGGCAACTGGTAATACCAATGTGGTCAGCAAAATCTTACTTCAAAGTAAAAACAGATTATTTTGCTTGTTTTAAAGAAAAACTCACTTAATTTTGACATTATTTCTGAAAAGGTTTTCTTGTCTAGAAAATGCTTCTTGATTTAAGAATTTTTTTATATTTGGACTGGAAACAAGACAAAGGGCCCTGTCATACACCTGGTGCAATAAGGCACAAGATGTGTTTGGCGTGATTTGTTGCTACTTTCAGACCAGTGCAATAGTCATTTTCATGTTTTGCACTACGTTGTTTAAATAGTAAATCCATTTACGCCACTTTGTGGACTCATGAGAGTTCTAGTCTAAAAAGGACGTGTGTTAAGGCGCATTGTTGGCACGTTGCTATTTTGAGGAACTGAAATAGACAGCGCAATTGACCAACTTTAAAGCTAAAGTCCAGTGCAGAGCATGTTAGTTATGCGCCTATGCAGGTCCAAACGCTTACACATTGCTTAATACACACAGTATGTACAGCAATACACAAATATCATTACAAATGAAAAAAATAAAGGATTAAAATGTTACAAAAATTATTATTTTCTACATAAAAATAAAAACCACAGTTTTTTCAGTTTATTCATGACAATTAGTGTTTGTATAATGTTATTATTATTAGCAGTATTATTTATTATATGCATATTTATATTGCATCATCATATGGGGCAGAAGAATAGGGTGTGTTTGAATATAATTAAGTTTTTGACCACACTTCGTTATTATTGTTCATTTATTCGTTTGCTGGAAATAAGAACTGAATTCAGAAATAGTTTTGAAACAAATCTTTGTGCTTAACAAGCGAAATTAAATATATAAGCTATTGGATGTGTTCAGTGAAGTGAGTACAACACTAGCTATGTTTCCAACCACCTATTATTTTGCGCATTTTGAAGATGCACATAAAAAAATCGTTAATGGAAACGCCAAGATAAAGACATATGCGCATAACTGAGTAGGATAAACTTATTATTTGATAAAAATAAAATATTTTTATCGCATAAACTACGATGGAAACACTTTTATGGCACAAATTCCAGTATGTGCATTAAAAAAAAGGTCATGTGATTTTGTTAGAAAAGATCATGTGATGATAAAAATATGTGTGAATGGATAATCCAGCAGGCTGAGCACACTGTAAAACATCTGGAATATTGTTTTGGTCATTCTAAAATGCCTGAACCATTTCAGTATTAGTGTTATTATAGTATTAATGACCTCCAGAATCAAGAGTGTATGTGCTCTGTTACGATGGCCTTCTGAGGCGCAAGTCATTTATTAAATTAAGAAAATATTTACGCAGCTTCTCATACCGCAGCTAATTCTGTTTTTACTGTTGATATTTGTCGCCAGATAATCAGGAAATTACGATTTTGTTCAATTTGACTCGTTGGATGGAAACGCTGCTTTATTCGCATGTGTTTTATGCGATAATCCAGTTTTGCGCATAACGTTAATTCGCATTTTTGGATGAAAACATAACTATTGTTTCGTTACTTCACGAACGTAAAGGAGTAAAAGTCAAGAGAAAGTAAAGAGGTCGAATGTAGGAGGCTTGGTCACTATCCTCACGCTGCAGATGGTCTGTTAAACTGTTTGCTTGCTAGTGAAGCGTTTAGTTTTTAAACTTACAAAGTCCGCCATGTAAATAGCAAATATGCCATGGTGTGACGTAACTGACTCTTAAAGGCAATAGGAGATCAGACTATGATTGTTTAAATGCATGTTATAGGTGGGCATAGATACATTTTTTAATCTAGATTAATCTCACTGTAATCTTGGAATTAATCTACATTAATCTAGATTAAAATGGCTCATTTGATTTCTGCCGAAGGCATTCAGAATATCTGTGCTACCCAAATAATGACTAAAAGTAAGTCTTTGAGAACGGGTTTCTCAAGCTAGGTGATGCATTAGACCAGGGACTCATCTCCTGTTTTCAAAATGCATCAGAAACTGCTTAAGAAACTGTTCTACTATGATAACTGGTGATGAAAATAAATGATGTTCAATAAGATGTGCTTGTATTTACTAACTGTTTATTCAGTTAAACATGAGTTTTGAACTGTAGGCCTACATAAGCTCCAAACAGCGATTTTTTTTTTTTTTTTTTTTTTTTTTTTTTAATTTTAATTATTTATTTTTTTATTACCTTAATCCGACTAAAGTCCGACTAAGTGAGTTAATGAATACGCAAACAATTGGATTTTTAGGAAAATGTAAGCCTGCCTCTAAGTGTGTGAACAGACAGTACAAAAAACTACAAATTGACGAGCTACTAATTATAATACGAAAATCTAACTAATCGTTAAAAATGACCATGTTATTGCCCTGGATGACAAGTTTAAGTTAAGTTTTTTTAGTTTTTATTCTGTTGAGCACAAAAGAAGATATTTTGAAGAATGTTGGATTCTGTAGCATTTGCTTTTCCTACTATGGATGGGATAGAAGTGTGTGTGGCGTTTTTTTGCCGTTAGACAGTGGTTGTGTACACCCATTTACCAGGACATTTACAGAGTGATTTCTGCAAAGCATGGCTCTCTTTAATGCATTCTATGTATTCGTTTTTGTTGGAGCAATTACCAGGCGTTTCAAAACCTTTCGAGAGTTTCTTGTCATCTTTCACAATCATTTTGCAACTCTGCCCTACACTGTAAACCTGACCGTTAGGATAAACCACCAGTCACAAACTCCTCAATAGCAAAACAGCAATTTAGAGCACACAAATATCGGAATAATAAGCATAAAAAATGAGCATCTCTTTATGAGTGCCACTTTCAGTACTCACTCCACAGTGAATTACTATTGCAAATGAGTTCAGATTGATAATACCTAACAAGTGCTATCCAGACAATAGTGCACTCTCTTTGTTGTAACATCTCCACCTCTGGAGAGGAGCGTCTGCCTGCCTTTTAATGGGTCTGCAGGTTTTGTTCGTGGGCTCCGTCGCCATGGAGACGCTCTCCATCAGGCCACGAGGGTCTGAATGATCAGTGTTTTATTTCAATTTCCCAAGAGTTCTCCTGTTAGTTTGAGCTCTCCTGTCGGTGAAGATGCAGGCCGCTGTGGACTGTTGTGATCAGAGGGTAATCCCAAATCTCTTTTCAAACCAAAATGCGTGATGCTTTTGTAAAGTCTGCATGAAATGATAATATTTCTAACTTCTTTAATGTGATGTATTTTAGTCAGTGTGAGGCAGGGTATTTGATGAGGAAAAAGGGTTTGGTGGGATTGTTGTTTTTATGTTATTTCTTGTTGAGTTTATGTTGTCTTCAAATGGGACAGCAGATTCAGATGAACATGGTTTAGTCATATAATGTATATGCACCACAAGTCTTAAGGGTAAATGTTTAGAAATTTAGATTTATACATCTTCTAAAGGTTGAATAAATAAGCTTGGTTTGGTTTGGCTATGGTTTGTTATGGTAGGACAATATTTGGCAGAGACACAGCTATTTGGAAATCTGGGGTCCGTTCTTCGTACGTGGATTACTCATTTAGCTGGATTTGGTTATTGACGCTTTGACATGATCCAGGATCGTTTCGTTCTTCAAAACTCTTCTGAGAGTTCTTGTCATAGTCACAGTTTTGGTAGCTCAAACCTGTTCAGGAGCAGGCTTATTTCATATAGACAGGATTAGATCGGGTCTTTTCAAGCAAAGCCATACTGAAAGAATGTACCGAATTCTGATATCTTCATACAGTAGTAATTATATAGACTTTGGAAAATAGTAAATAGTTATAGTATATATATACAGTTGAAGTCAGAATTGTTAGACCCCCTTCTTTTTCTTTTTTAAATATTTCCCAAATGATGTTTAACAGAGCAAGAACATTTTCACAGTATGTCTGATAATATTTATTTTTTTTATTGGTTTTTATTTCGGCTAGAATAAATGCAGTTTTCAATTTTTAAAAAATCATTTTAAGGTCAAAATGTATTAGTCCCTTTAAGCTATATATTTTTTAGAAAAACCATGTAATGCAGATAATGAGTTGGAACATAGCACTATATCTCTTCATCAGAGATGGCAAAAGTAAACACATCCTTTACTTAAGTAGAAGTACAGATACTCATGTTTAAAACAACTCTGGTAAAAAATAGAAGTACTGATTACACTTTTGTACTTAAGTAAAAGTAAAGTACAGCCTTAAAAATGTAAAAAAGTAAAAAGTACCCATTTCAACCACAGTCCAAAGACATGCGGTGTAGGTGGATAATAGGTAACTAAATTGGCAGTAGTGTATAAGTGTGTGTGTGAGAGTGTGAGTGTGTGTGTGGGTGTTTCCCAGTACTGGGTTGCAGCTGGAAGGGTATCCGCTGTGTAAAACATATGCTGGAATAATTGGCGGTTCATTCTGCTGTGGCGACCCCTGATAAATCAGGGACTAAGCTGAAGGATAGTGAGTGAGGATAGGTAGGTAACTAGACCTCACATCCTATTGATATATTAATATAAACGTACATTTCCAGTTTTTATGTAAAATGTTTGTTGCCAAATTTATAAAAGTAGCCAAGCAGCATCAAACCCTGCAATATAGCTTAACAACACTGCTTAAAAAGTCGGTCCATGTATCATCATCGTGAGGCAAACTCACAGCATTCATTATGTAGTTTTGCGGCTGTTCAGAAACAACAGCTGCCATTCATGTTCATACACTCTAAAAAATAATTCTAAAGGCCTGTATGTCTTTATAAATAATTCTTATAAATAATAATTCTTTCGCTAAAATAAATTCTTATCAAATTTGACTGCAAACAATTTTTTTTCATTAGGCTAAAGCTGCTTTATTCTCGTCAAAGAGCAGCTCACATATATAACCCACTATTTTAGTGGGGTTTTTTTTTCAGGTATTGTGGTCATTTTATTTAATAGATAAACATTAATTCTGCTAGAGTTTTTCTCAGTCACTTTGGTGCATTTCTCAGAATTGAAATTTTCAAAACTCCCTAATCTTCAGATCATCATTGTGTCACTTGTGCACATCAGAAAAGGCGTTTCTCATTATGAACAAGTTGTAAATACCTTTTGTACATCCATGCAAATGATTATGTGCAGTTCTCTGATGTTTTCTATATATCATGTTGATCAAAATGTATTATTTTGGTCTCTGTCTGTATAGTCTCACCGCCACATTTAACATCTTGTTCATGACTTAAGTCTTTACATGTGGCTGAACAAGTTGTCAGAATATTTGGTCATAATGACTTTTTTTTTATACATTTCCATGAGACATTTGTTCTAAATCTGTCTACAATTTCTTAATTTCTCCCAGGTGAATCTGGACTTTTTCTAATGAAGGTGTCTAAACGGAGGTTGTCTTATGTTCACATTTTAACTTTTCTTTTTTCTTTGTGCTATGTGGTGCTGTCTTTTCCTTTCTCTATCACAATGACATGATCTGGCAACTAATTACAGTACAAACAGCCCAAAAAATATTGCCATAGTTTACACCAGAACAGCCCTCCAGAGTATAGTTATTGACAAAATGACTACTAAGTAATTTGATTGTCTTATCCATACACAATGACGCAAGGACATGTCATTCTGAAGCCACTGACATGTTCACTGACACAGAAATTTAGTTTTAAGAGATGAACTAAGGGTTTTGAGCGGGAGACTGACTTTTGCAGGTAATCCATGGTGTTTTGCTATTTATACAAGTTGTTTTGAGAAATGCACTTAGGCCTACTGTTTTGCAAAATTCAATTCTGTTTTGAGAAATGTGGCAAAACCACTGAGAAAAACTGTAATACATTTATTCTATGCTAAAAGCAACATATACAGCCATGACTATAACATATTTTCCATGTGATAAATCCAGGATCTTTTGCATTATATTTTTATTCATAGATTGCCCTGTATAGTTACTTTTGTTGTTGTAAAATATTTGTTAAAAATATTAATTGAAGACAACAGTATAGGCCTATATGTAATCATAAAATCAATAAAAACTGAAAAACAGCATATATTCTGCATTAGAAAATATGAACTTAAAGGAAATAAACTGCAGTGCATACATTTTTTATAAAGTATTTGACTGTTTTAGTACTAAATGTACTAATCTTTACAAAAAAAGCATTATTTTTTTGCAGTATTAGAATGAAAGCCCATGCAGTATGATCAGAAGTGGACAAAAGGTTTAAGCATTTAAACGGCATGTTTTTAAACTGGAATGTGTCTTGTTTACTTTACGAGCAAAAGGGGTCTTATTACTCTGTAAACAGGGCAGAATCAGTCATGTTAAATTTGCGACTCCCTCTGTCCTTTCTCATAGTAGTCTTCATGAACTAGCCCTCGTACGGTGCGCAATAACCTTGAAAAAGCCGCGCTTCAGCACGCAGGCGCGCAATGAGATAAAATAGATTGATTGCATCAAAAAAGGCGCTCATATTATTGCGCAATGACAAGAAATAATATAGATCTCGCCACCAAACACATGAAAACGAAAGTAACGACCGTGGTTTAAAAAATGTACGAGTGGAAAGTACAGATATTTGTGTAAAAGAAGTAAAAAGTAAGAAGTAAAAGTAAAAAGTTGTCAAAAAAATAAGTAGTGGAGTAAAGTACTGATACCCAAAAAATCTACTTAATTCATTGAATTTTTTTATTTTCGCCATCACCATTCATGAATGGTGTTTTAATTAACGAATGCGAGGTTACTATAGAAATGTAAGTTGCTTGCCCTTTATTGGGGATTTAAGTTAATCCACAGCGCCACACACACATTGATCAAAACCCTTGAATGTAAACTGAGTTCTTATTTATTTTGCTGTAAAATAATTACAATAATTGTATTTTCAATAGGATACTGATTTCTCGTGATTTTTTTAAACATTAAAATATTATTGAAGGGAGACTGGAGAGCCATGTATTTTAGGTCAGAGAGCCACATGTGGTTAATCCAAGGTTACAATGAATTAACTATAAACATTTTAGTGAATGTTAAGATTAACATTAAATAAAATAATCTATGTTATTCATTAATTGCTAAAGAAAAGCACACACATATACACATTATTTTTTATTGATTTAACAATTCCAAAGACTAAGAAATGCATAAAAATATTTCTCCATTGTTATTTCATGTTAGCGAATGCTTTAATTGTATTGTAATCTAACATGAAGAATTTTAGCAATTATTAACAATGTTTGAGGCGACACTGTGGCTCAGTTGTTAGCACTTGTCGCCTCACAGCAAGAAGGTTGCTGGTTCTGTGTGGAGTTAGCATGTTCTCCCCGTGTTCGCATGGGTTTCCTCCGGGTGTTCCAGTTTCCCCCACAGTCCAAATATATAGGTGAAATGAATAAGGTGAATATTGGTGAATTGAATAAGCTAAATTGGTCGTAGTGTATGAGTGTGAATGCGAGAGCGCATGGGTGTTTCCTAGTACTGGGTTGCAGCTGAAAGGGCATCTGCTGTGTAAAACATTATGCTGGATAAGTTGACGGTTCATTCCCCTGTGGCAACCCCTAATAAACAAAGAGACTAAGCCGAAGAAAATGAATGAATGAGCAATGTTTGATTTAATACATATTGAAAAAGTTGTGTTCACTAATGTATTAACCAGTTGTAGACAACTTCCAAATTTTGCCAACAGCATATTTTGAAAACTTTGAAATGAAGAGCTAAGGTCTGTTTTTCTGCCTTTCAGATGGCGTCAGCGACTGACTCGCGTCTTCAGCCATCACAGAAAGATGCTGCAGACCAAAACTTTGACTACATGTTCAAACTCCTCATCATCGGAAACAGCAGCGTCGGTAAAACCAGCTTTCTGTTTCGATATGCGGACGATTCCTTCACTTCAGCCTTTGTCAGCACAGTGGGGATCGACTTTAAGGTCAAAACCGTATTTAGGAACAACAAGAGGATTAAACTGCAAATCTGGGTAAGTTTAATGATCACACGATCAGTCTGACATCTTAAACTCAAAGAAAAAGAAACTCTGTTTACTCTGTTTACGTATTGCAAGTTGCAATAGCTCTGCACTGTAAAAAAATGATCAATAGATGTAAATCAGAATGTGGTAAAGGAAGTTAATTGTTTCAAATGTTTTGATATATTAGCTGTTTTACAGTTTTTCTCCATTGGTTTGGCTCATTTCTTGAAACCGGAATTACATTCCCAATAATCTAAGATTGTTTTGCAAAATTCAGCAATAAACACTATAGCTCACCCGCAAAAGCTCATATCTTTCCCAAAACTGTTCGTTCATGTGTCAAAACTAAATTTCCTTCTCATTTAAACAGTCAGTGCCCCCAAAATCCTTTGTCCCTTTGGCATTGCGTAAGCACTACAAGTGAAAATGTTTCTATGTTTTGTCACTATGACAGAGGACCATTGAAATGTCCCTCATGTCCACCTTTCAGTTTTAGTCCAGTTTTTGAAATTTTTTTTTGTCTTTTGACAGAATGCAATTGTGTAAAAAACTAAATAAAATAAATTTATAAGATTTAAAAATTTGTAAGAAAAAAGGATTTTCAGTCTGATCTAATGAGGAAACTTAACTATTTTTTGTTTTTTTTGTCAGTTCAGTGGCTAATTTCGTACGAAAATGTATGATTTTAAAAAGGAGGCGTGGCACCTAATCCCACCCCTAAACCCAACCTTCATTGGGGGGGTAAGCAAATCATACTAAATTGTATGAATGAGATCATACAAATTTATTTGAATTAGCCACTAAATCAAAAAGTTACAAATTGCCGTGAGATGGTGTTGGAATTTTAGGTTAAGAGTAGCCTCCAAGGTTTGACATCATACATTGCACTTATACTGCCAATGAAATCACACACATAAAGTAATTAACATACATCAGAATAAAAAAGGTACTGTATACAGCATAATATACTGTAATATAAACACACAAGCAAAAAACAATGAAAGTGATATGCAGCCTACAGTTTTTGATTGGTCATCTGAGATGTGTGAAATTCCTCCTTTGTTAGTCAAGTTCTAGTGTCACCTGACTGCCAGTTGCTGTAATAAATATATCAAATGTTCCACAGATTCACATATGATATTCATGGTATTATGTTCTTGACTAATTTTCACAATTGAACAGACTATTGTGCATGTGATGACTTATACAACGAAATGACGCTGACACATTTTGGAGCGAACAACCATTGAACTGAGAATCAACAATCAGTTTAGCTCAACTAGATCTATTCACTTGGAAATTGTGCTAAATGTAGGCTAGATGTACTTAGACATTTGCAATTAAATGAAATGAATGAGAAAAATCAATTCTGTTGTGAACAATTGCTAAGTGGTTTGGAGGTTTGTCCATGTTGTTTTGACATTGTAATTCCAGTTTCAAGAAATGAGCCAAACCAGTAGAGAAAAACTAAGCTAAAGTAACTTAAGTTTGATAGCAAAGTTCATTTGATTCAGCTTATATTTTTTAGACAACCATGTAATTTCATTACAGTGTGGATTATAACCAGTGGTGGAAAGAGTACTGAATAGTCATACTTAAGATAAAGTACCATTACTTGCCTAAAAATAAAAAAATAAACCTTTCAAAAGTACTCAAGAGTAGTGAGTAGTGAGTACTACGCTTTAAAAGCTGATGCATTTGCATTAGGGCTGCGCAAAAATATCAATACATCTAGCTATGGCGATAATTTCTTTTACGATAGTGTATTGATAGTCCAACCTCAAGTATCGATTCAAGTTGTGCCAAACGACCTCCTCCTCCGCTCCTGTAGAGGTCGCTAACTCGCGATCAACAAAATGCCAAGTAGTACAGTATCAGAAGTAAGCAAGAGTGAGCATGGCGGAAAATATAAAGCTTCCTCCAGCTTTTAGAGCTGACGTGTGGCTGCACTTTGGTTTTAATGCTATACCAGGGAGAAATTAATTAGACAAAAAAATGCCATTTGTAAGCTTTGCAATATATATATATATATATATATATATATATATATATA
>CAIGQZ010016425.1:1992022-2003631 GCA_903798205.1 Danio tinwini
TATATATATATATATATATATATATATATATATATATATAATATATATATATATGTGTGTGTGTGTGTGTATATACACATACATACATATATACACATAGATAGGCTACATATTTACACATGCACACACATATACATATAAATAATAATAATAATAAAAAATTGAAAATGAATAATAAATATGTATTCATATATTATTGCTCAGCTTAAGAATCAAGAGAGTTAGCCAGCAGATAATCTAAAAAGGGGCGCCACAACTTGTCAAAGGTTTTTAAGGAATCAGTAAGTGATAGTCTAATTTTTTTCCAATTTAATGCAAGTAAACACTTCTTTTATCCATGCATCAAAAGAGGGTGGAGAGACATGTTTCCACTTTAAAAGGATGAGACGTCTCGCTATTAAAGTATTAAAAGCTAATGCCTTTTGGACCATTGTTGAAAGGTTAGCATCTACTGCCAACCCAAAAATGGCCAGAAGTGGATTTGAAAGTTTTAAATATTTTAGTCCAATAATCAAATAGTTTAGGGCATTCCCATAACATGTGGATGAGATCTGCTGGTGACTGCTTGCACCAATTACATGCATCGCTGAAAGAGGGGTATATTTTTGCAAGTCTAGCATTAGTGTAGTAAACCCTATGTAGAATCTTACATTGTATAAGCCCATGTCTTGCACATATAGAAGAGGTGTGTGTGAGCTCAAGAATATGCTCCCAGTTTTCATCAGATAACTCAAAACCTAAGTTCTCTTCCCAAGCGCCTCTGGTTTGATTCGCAGAACTTGGATTAATATTGTGATTCAGATTATAAATGGTAGAAATGCAATGTTTTGAGTGTGGTTCAAGCTTTAACAAGTCGTCTAGTGAAGATTCAGGAGGTCGATTTGGGAAATGAGGAAATAGTTTTTGCACAAAGTGCCTGACTTGAAAAAAACAAAATAAGTGTGAATTAGGTAGGTCAAATCTTTTGGAAAGTTTATTAAAGGATGAGAAAATACCTCTTTCGTAGAGGTCATCAATTGTTTTTATGCCCTTATCAAACCACATTCTGAAAGCTGCATCTGTATTGGATGGTGCAAAACAATAGTTTTTAAATATTGGAGAAAGAATGGAAGACCTATGTAAATCTGTGTGTTTCCTAAATTGAGTCCATATCTTAACTGATTGGGATACTACTAAATTTAGCTAATTAATTAAACTAAAAAGCAACTCACATTACATTTTCAAAAAAGTAACTCAAATATTATTGCTTATTTTTTAAAAGCAATGCAATACTTTACTCGTTACTTACAAAAGTTATATTATTACGTAACTCGCATTACTTGTAATGCATTACCCCAACACTGTTATCAAAAACATGTCAACATACAGGACTATTCAGTTATCAATTTTTGACGCCAATGTTAGATGTCAATTTAATGTCATTTTGACATCAAGGTAGTCCATTAGCATTAAATCACTTCGCATTTTTTACATATTTTTTGACGTGTTTTGGTCAAATTAAATTCTAGGCTGACTTTAATCTCACAGCTGGGATTGATATTTTTATGTGTATGTATCTGTGCTTTTCCACTGTTCAATAAGCCGTTTTTGTCCTCCTGTGAGTCATTAATGGATGATGTGTAAACCTGTGTGACTCTGTGTTTGCTCAGGCAACACTTGTCCTCTCTGATGATGGAGGCTCTTCATGCTAATTTTCTTTGGCCAATAGCAGGTTTCTAGGCGACGCCGCTCAGTCGCTGTGCCAACTCAGATGAGCAGTCCTTCAACATGGCTGGATGATTTTTAATTCATTTAATTTTGAAACCTCATTATTCAAATTATAAATAGAAGTGTCATCAGCACAGAATAAAACATTCATTCATTCATTCATTCATTTTCTTTTCGCCTTAGTCCCTTTATTAATCAGGGGGCACCACAGCGGAATGAACCGCCAACTTATCCACCATATGTTTAATGCAGCGGATGCCCTTCCATCTGCAACCCATCACTGGGAAACATCCATACACACGCATTCACACACATACACTATGGGCAATTTAGCTTACCCAATTCACCTATAGCGCATGTCTTTTTGACTGTGGAGAAAACTGGAGCACCCAGAGGAAACACACACGAATACGGGGAGAACATGCAAACTCCACACAGAAACGCCAACTGACCCAGCCGAGGCTCAAACCAGCAACCTTCTTGCTGTGAGGTTTCCGTGCTACCCACTGTGCCACCGTAACGCCCCAGAAAAAAACTGATTATATATAATATTATAATTATACCTACTTGATATACAAAATATAATCAAATACTTTATATATTTATGTTATAGTATGTTTATTTTGAATGCATATATTCAGCTGTTTTATTTTATACAGTTAAAGGCAGCATTATTAGCCCTATACAACTACTGTATATACAACATAATGTATGCTTATAAATAATTTTAAAATATTTTCGATTCATATTTGTGTGTACAACATATCTCTTGATGGTGATTTTTAACTTGTTTGCTTAAGAAATTGTTCAGTAGTTCACCCCAAGATGAAAAATTATTTACTCATCCTCCACTTGCTCCAAACCAGCTTGAGTTTTTTTCTTCTGTTGAACACAAAGATATTTAGAAGAATGTTTGAAAAAAATAATAAGAAGAAGCCATTGACTTCCATTGTATTTTTGTTGCTTTGTTTCCAACATTCTTCACAATATCTTCCTTTGTGTTTCATAAAGATTTAGAACCACTTGAGTGTGAGTAAAAATGGAGAGGAAATACAGTTAAGATGAACTCCCCCTTTAAGAAATTAAATAATTAGAGAAACTAAATGTTTTGAATCTGAAATTATAACATTCTGAATTTGTGAGGACAAAACTAAAATGGGCAGCACGGTGGCACAGTGGGTAGCACAATTGCCTCACGGCAAGAAGGTCGCTGGTTCAAACCCCGGCTGGGTCAGTTGGCATTTCTGTGTGGAGTTTGCATGTTCTCCCCGTGTTTGCGTGAGTTTCCTCCGGGTGCTCCGGTTTCCCCCACAAGTCCAAAGACATGTGGTGCAGGTGAATTGAGTGAGCTAAATTGTTCATAGTGTATGTGTTTGAATGAGTGTAGATGTTTCCCAGTAATGGGTTGCAGCCAAAAGGGCATCTGCTGTGTAAAACATATGCTGGATAAGTTGGCGGTTCATTCCACTGTGGCGACCCCTGATTAATAAAGGGACTAAGCCGAAAAGAAAATAAATGAATGAATGAATGAATGAAAAAACAAACATGGTAACAAGCTCTCGTCTGCCATCTCCTGGTTTTAGAGGCTAATAACACATTAATCCTCTATTATCATCATCAGTTATGTTGAATTGTGATTATTGTCCTATTGTGCTACTGTTGTTCAGGACACGGCGGGACAGGAGCGCTACAGGACCATCACCACAGCCTATTACAGAGGAGCAATGGGCTTCCTGCTCATGTTCGACATCACCAACCGGGACTCCTTCAGTGCTGTTCGGAACTGGTGAGTGACACACATGCACACAGACACACACACACTGCAGATACCCTCCAGGTGTAATGCATTTTACACTGTAAAAATGCTTATTATATGACCCTAGCACCTCTAAACCCAACACTCACAGGAAATCTGAGGCACATTTTGAATGTCAAGAGACAGTGTTAAGTGTGATTTTTAACCTGTTTCCCTGTAAATCATTTTTAAACTCAAATCATACTGTATACTGTCATTATACAACTCTTTCTCCTTGTAAACCACAAACAAGTACACATGGGCCTCTTTAGGACTGTGAATACTGTAGTAGAGTTATCTAATAAAAAAGATAGATATTTATACACTCACCTGCCACTTTGTTAGGTACACTGTACTAGTACCTAGATATTTAGGTCCATATTGACATGATAGCATCACGCAGTTGCTGCAGATTTGTCGGCTGCACATCCATGATGCCAATCTCCCCTATCCACCTCATCTTAAAGGTGCTCTATTGGATTGACATCTGGTGACTGTGGAGGCCATTTGAGTACAGTGAACTCATTGTCATGTTCAAGAAACTAGTCTGAGATAGCTTTATGACATGGTACGTTATCCTGCTGGAAGTAGCTATCAGAAGATGAGTACACTGTGGTCATAAAGAGGTGGACATGGTCAGCAACAATACTCATGTAGGATGTGGCGTTGACATGTTGCTCAATTAGTACTAATAGGCCCAAAGTGTGCCAAGAAAATATCCCCCACACCATTACACCACCAACAACAACAACCTGAACTGTTGATACATGGCAAGATGGATTCATGCTTTCATGTTGTTGATGCCAAACTCTGACCCTACCATCCGAATGTTGCAGCAGAAATTGAGACTCATCAGACCAGGCAACAATTTTCCAATCATCTATTGACCAATTTTGGTGAGCCTGTGCGAATTGTAGCCTCAGTTTTCTGTTCTTAGCTGACAGGAGTAGCACCCAGTGTGGTCTTCTGCTGCTGTAGCCCATCCGCCTCAAGGTTGGACATGTTGTGTCTTCAGAGATACTCTTCTGCATACTTTGCTTGTAATGAGTGGTTATTTAAGTTGCTGTTGCCTTTCTATCCCCTCGAACCAGTCTGGCCATTCTCCTCTGACATCAACAAGGCATTTGGGCCCACAGAACTTCCCCTCACTGGATGTTTTCTCTTTTTCAGACCATTCACTGTAAATCCTAGATATGGTTGTGCGTGAAAATCCAAGTAGATTAACAGTTTCTGAAATACTCAGACAGCCCGTCTGACACCAACAACCATGCCACGCTCAAAGTCACTAAAATCACCTTTCTTCCCCATTGTCATGCACTGTTTGAACTGCAGCAGATCGTCTTGACCATGTCTACATGCCTAAATGCATTGAGTTGCTGCCATGTGATTGGCTGATTATAAATTTGCTTTAATGAGCAGTTGGACAGGTGTACCTAATAAAGTAATAAACTACACAAAAAAACTATCCATAAATTAGCAGTTTTCTGTATTTTGTGATTCATGTTTTTATTTTTTGTTTTTCCCCCCATTTATTTCTGCTTTAAATTGCATTATGGGACCTTGATCTGATTTTTTTTTAATACTGATTGAGAGTGTTTAGTGTTTCTGCCTTGGCTGTGTAGGGCCACACAGATCAAGACGTACTCGTGGGACAATGCTCAGGTGATTCTTGTGGGAAACAAGTGTGATCTGGAGGACGAGCGGCTCATTCCTACTGAGGACAGCCAGAGACTCGCACACGAGCTCGGTGAGGGGACATGCACTTTTTTAAATATCATAATGTAAATACAAATACCTTTAAAATAAATAATCTAAATATAAAGTGTACATAGCCAGAATGTTGTTTTGTGTGTTGTTTTGTTTTGTTTTTGTTTATACTAATACAGAAAATAATCATTCGTTTTGTGTTTTGTTTTCTTTTGTTTTGTGTTTTGACATTTTGTTTTGTTTTTGTTTTGACTTTTTGTTTTGTTTTGTGTTTTGACATTTTGTTGTTTTGTTTTTAAAGTTTTGTTTTGTGTTTTGACTTTTTGTTTAGTTTTTTTAGTTTAGTTTTGTTTTTGTTTTTCTTTATACTAATACAGAAAATAACCATTCATTTTGTGTTTAGTTTTCTTTTGTTTTGTGTTTTGACTTTTTGTTTTGTTTTGTTTTTGTTTTTCTTTACACTAATACAGAAAATAATCATAAATTTTTTCATCATAATCATTCGTTTTGTGTTTTGTTTTCTTTTGTGTTTTGACTTTTTGTTTTGTTTTGTTTGTTGTTTTAGTTTTTCTTTATACTAATAAAGAAAATAATCATTCATTCAGTAATTTCCTGGATTATTTAGGAAACAATTGGCCTGGATAATTAAAAATTTGAATAATTAATTAATGGATAATTTATAAAGCAAGTTTGATTTATAAACAAGTATTTTTTAAGTTTATTTAATCTTTACTTATGTTAATATATTAAGATATATTAAGTAATTTATTAGTATTTCAAATTATAAATATATATACATACACACACACACACACACACACACACACAACAGTTCTGTCTGGTTCTCAAATCTAATTGGCTGATAGCCATGTGATATTCTGCAATATCAGAACTCATACAGCCTCCTCACTCTTCTGTATTACTCTGCCCACATAGTAACAGCAGTGACAAATATTGCAGCTGTTGGACAACATATTGTACTTTTGAGGCTTTTTTAGGCAAGAATGTATCTGTTTCGATTTGCAACTGTGCAGTTTATTTATAAAGACAGTGCCTATTTTAAATATTCATAATTTCGGAGATTAAGCGTGTCTGCATCCATCAATCTGTCATACTGAGCAAAGACGGTTGACTTTCCATCACAAGATGGTGACAGAGACAGAATAATAAGCCCTTAGAGGAGAAAAACTTAAACTCATAATTTCTAACTACAGCTGATCAAATTATTATAAAATTGGTGAGTGACATTCTAAGTCGATCTCTCTCTTTTGTATATTGTAGTGCTGTATTTATACCATAGTAATTGTAGTGTATTGAGTGTGAAATGGGACTCACATATCAGGAATGTATGTATTTTGTGTTGGCCACTCTTTGTATAACCCTGAGTTTTTGGTTGAACATCTGTTTGTTTTTAATGAGTCTCCTGTTTTTGCTACTTCAGACTAGTTCAGTAAAAAAAAAGAAAGAGGAAATGCCCGCATTTGTTTAGCATTTTTCCTTATCGCAAACACAACAGTAATCTGGTAGTGATTGCATTGCTTTAGCTTTTTCGGGGTTAGTCATTGTGATCTCCCGATTGCAACAGAGAAATACTGGTAAATCTCTGTAGACTGATGGCATTTCATGCTGTTCAGCCTTATAATCTTAAAATGTGATCAAAATAACTTTTGTCATCACTTTAGACATTACGCTAGAGAATCATTCAAATGCTAGCTCTAAAGTGATGTATTTTTAAGCAATGGTTTCTGCTTTTCTGAAGTCAGCTGCAGTTGTGAATGAATGGCGGAAGACAGTAGTTTCTCTTACAAAAGGATTTTTGAGACTCTACATCTTTGATTTTCTTTTTTATATACACGATTATGCTGCAAACTGTTGTCTACACACAATATCACACTTATAGCAGTGGGATATGGCTGTATATTTTCACTGGTGAGACACTAACGCCCACCCCAATTCTATTTTTGTACCCCTTCCCTTTGGCCTTTAAAACAGAGTGTGAAGGGGAATATTATAGGAATCTCTGTGAAAATTTTCTTAATCCAATGAATATCACTTGAGAAATATTTGAAAAAGATAAAACATTGCAGGAGGTGGAATAAATATTTTAAAAACATATACATGAGAAATTTGATGTTTTTCCTTTACTCGTCTCCACAGGTTTACAGTTTTTCGAGGCGAGCGCCAAAGACAGTATCAACGTGAAGCAGGTGTTTGAGTGTCTAGTGGACGTGATCTGTGACAAGATGACCAAAAGCCTGGACGCAGATGCCGCCGTGTCCAACCATAAAGACTGCAGTCTGCAGGACGCGGCTGATGAAGGACACAGTGCCTGCGGCTGCTGAGAAAACACAAAACACCACAGAAAGCACTGTGCTTTCCTCCTGCTAGCGCTGCTGTGGTTTGTTGACGTGGACTGAGTATCATGATGACGTGGATTGGACTCTGCGCTGGTGATCTACGTGACACACCCGTCGCAAAACAACTCTACACACTGCAGGTTCATTCACATTTCTCACACATCTTTCCCCCTAACACTTTGAAGGCCTCACTTTGAAGGATCTTTGTGCTTTTTGCATGTGTTCGCTTTTTGCAGCTCTTTATTATTGAGATCAATGTTGTGAGTTCTGATGAGCTGATCTGTGTTTACTCTTGGGAAAATACTCTCAAGTGAAGCTTTCTGGAAGTTTTGAGTTTTTTTTTTAAGGCATCGTTTACCCAACAATGAAATTTACTCACTGTTTATTCATCAAGTGGTAGCAAACCTCCAAAGTTTCTTTGTTTTGTTAAACACAAAAGAAGATATTTTTAAGAATGTTGAAAACCTGTAACCATTGACTTCCATAGTATGATAAATACTATGGAAGTCAATGGTTATAGGTTTCAGGATTTTTCAAAGTATCTTCCTTTGTGTTTGACAGAAAAAAGCCACTCAAACAGGTTTTGGATGAGTGAAGATTAAGTAAATGATGACAGAATTTTCAGTTTTGGGTGAACTATACCTGTAAGTTTCTCTTCGTCTTTTATTCTTGATTTGATTTTGACAATGTCTTGTGCTTACTATAAAATTTGAGAAGCATTTTGCATAATAAAATAAAATAAAATAAACATTTGTTATAATGCAAATAAAAGGAGTGTTTCTGATTATAAATTATTCATTCTTTGTGCATAAAAAAAAAAAAGTTGTCCTAATTTGTTATTTGACGAATTTAACAACCTTTATACACTCACTGGCCACTTTATTAGGTACACCTTGCTAGTACCGCGTTGGACCCATTTTTGCCTTTAGAACTGCCTTAATCCTTCGTGGCATAGATTCACAAAAGTACTGGAAATATTCCTCAGAGATTTTGCTCCATATTGACATGATAGCATCACGCAGTTGTTGCAGATTTGTCGGCTGCACATCCATGATGTGAATCTCCCATTCCACAACATCCCAAAGGTGCTCTATTGGATTGGGATCTGGTGACTGTGGAGGCCATTTGAGTACAGTGAACTCCTTGTCATGTTCAAGAAACCAGTCTGAGATGATTCGCGCTTTATAACATGGCGCATTATCCTGCTGGAAGTAGCCATCAGAAGATAAGTACACTGTGGTCATAAAGAGATGGACTTGGTCAATAATACTCGTTGATGCTCAGTTGTTACTAATGGGCCCAAAGTGTGCCAAGAAAATATCCCCCACACCATTACACCACCACCACCAGCCTGAACTGTTGATACAAGGCAGGATGGGTTTATGCTTTCATGTTGTTGATGCCAAATTCTGACCCTACCATTCGAATGTGGCAGCAGAAATCGAGACTCATAAGACCAGGCAATGTTTTGTCAACGGAACGGACAACGGAACCAGTCAGGCCATTCTCCTCTGACCTCTGGCATCAACAAGGCATTTGCGCCCACATAATTGCCGCTCAATTTTCTCTTTTTCGGACCATTCTCTGTAAACCCTGGAGAGATGGTTGTGTAAAAATCCCAATAGATCCCTTCTGGCACCACCAACCTTGCCATGTTCAAAGTCACTTAAATCACCTTTCTTCCCCATTCTGATGCTCAGTTTCAACTGCAGCAGATCGTCTTGACCACGTCTACATGACTACATGCATTGAGTTGCTGCCATGTGATTGGCTGATTAGAAATTAGCGTTATCAAGCAGTTGGACAGGTGTACCTAATAAAGTGGCCGGTGAGTGTATACTACACTATAGTTACAGAAGAGAAATTACGCTATTTTTAAGAGAATAATTATTTCAAATTATTATCAAAAATCTTATTTTAATAGCTTCATCATTAATATGCAGTTTTATGACCTACGCAGACATGATGGTAAAAAAAGGGGAACATTGCCTTAACACTTTTACCCAAGAACAGGAAACTTGGCTTGCAGATATAAATATCTTGTCTAGCTATGTCTATCTCGAGAAAGCAAAACATTTTACAAGATACATGAAGAAAAACAGAGTTGGGCCAGTTGGCATTTCTGTGTGGAGTTTGCATGTTCTCCCGTGTTGGCGTTGGTTTCCTCTGGGTGCTCCGGTTTCCCCCACAGTCCAGAGACATGCACTATAGGTGAATTGAATAAATTAAATTGGCCGTAGTATATGAGTGTGAGAGTGTATGGGTGTTTCCCTGGGTTGCAGCTGGAAGGGCATCCACTGTGTAAAACATATGCTGGAATAGTTGGCGGTTCATTCCTTCGTGGCGACCCCTGATAAATAAGGGATGAATGAGATCAAGTTGATCTTTGTTGTCATTTATTGACTTCTCAACCAGCTAAATATTAATAAATCACATAATACTGAGGGCAAACATGAGCGGTGTTGTTGATTAAGCAGTGGACAGGGCTGCTCTCCTCTATCAGTGTTTCTGCACACTCTTCTGGCTGTCCGTTATGTCCACTGTTCTCTCAGAGTAAACAGATAGCAGACTCTCGCCTGTACTCAAGCTTTTCTCGCGGGTTTTTATCCTCTTCAGTGCCAGCTGACTGTAATCCTGGTTAATACACTGCTGGCTGGTTAAACTCTCACATTTTTTCATCTGAGCCCTCAAACCTCTCATTCAGGGTTTAAATACTCTTACATGAGCAGCAAAAGTGAATCTCTTCGATTGTTTTTATTCCTTTATAGAAAAACATCTATTTATCAGTCGTAGTTTCTATTTCTTAAGAAATTCATTTAAGTTTACTCAAAATGAAAATTGTCATCATTTACATATCCTCTACTTTCAATGAATGAGCATTGAAAGTCTAAATGTCTACTTTAGTATTCAACAGAAAAAAGAAACGGAGTAAATGATGCTCATTCTTGGGTGAACTGTACCTTTAACATCAGCATGTAAAGCACAGATAAATCCTTTTCGCAAAAAAAAGAGAAAAGAAAGTGAATATGTTCACACATTTGTTTTTTCTGCTATGGAAGTTGTTGGTTACCGGTTTCCAACATTCTTTAAAATATCTTCTTTAGTGTTCAACTAAAAAAAGGAAACTCTTAAAGGTTCAAAACCAACACAACATTTAAATTGTAATTATTTACTCATCCTTCACTTACAAACATGTTTGAGTTTCTTCTGTTGAACACAAAAGAAGGTATTTTGAAGAATGTTGGAAAACTGTAACCATTTGACCTTTTGAACTACTTGAGTGTGAGTAAATGATTTTTGGGTGAACTGTACCCTTTAAACATCAGCATGTAAAGCACACATAAAAGCCTTTTTTGCAAAAAGAAGTGACTGTGCACTTATATTTGTTTTTCCTATAAGAGATGCCAATAGTTACAGATTTCCAACATTCTTCAAAATATCTTCTTTAGTATTTAACAGAAATAAGAAACTCTTAAAGGTTCAAAACGAACACAAAATTTAAATAGTCATCATTTACCTATCCTTAACTTACAAATATGTTTGAGTTTTTTTCTGTTGAATACAGAAGAAAATATTTTGAAGAATGTTGGAAACCTGTAACCATTGACTTGTTTGAGTTAATGATGCTCATTTTTGGATGAACTATACCTTTAACAGCATGTAAAGCACATATAAAAGCCATTTTGAAGAAAAGAAAGTGAATATGTTCACTCGTTTATTTTTCCTACTATGGAAGTCAATGGTTACCAGTTTCCAACATTCTTCAAAATATCTTCTTTAGTGTTCAGCAGAAAAATGGAAACTGTTAAAGGTTCAAACCCAACACAATTTAAATTGTCATCATTTACTTATCCTCCACTAACAAACATGAATATCTTCTATTGAACACAAAAGAAGATATTTTGAAGAATGTTGGAAACCTGTAACCATCAACTTTTTTAACTGCTTGAGTGTGAGTAAATGCTGCTTATTCTTGGGTGAACTATACCTTTAATATCAGTTAGTTAAGCAAAAATAAAAGCCTTTTTGCAAAAAAAAAAAAA